>JAVTVY010022552.1:0-98938 GCA_036873755.1 Hanleya hanleyi | reverse complement strand
AGTGGTGAGTGATGGCACACCTCTCCATCGAGTGCACTGTGTGGAGGACCGCTTCTGTGAACTCGTTCAGGACCTGGCGTCGTCCCTCGTTGTCGTCGCCATCTGCAAACATGGACCGGACCACTGCTCGGTAACCCGTGAATGAATTCACCACGGTGGCGTGCTGTAAAATGCGAGTCGCATAGGGCTGGATCTCCGCCATGGCTCTGCAACCGTAGAAATGAAGGTGTGGGATACAGAGGGACGTGTTTTATAGACCAGGTCACACATGCGCGCCTAGACGTCCTTTTATTATGCGTGAACATCATAGGAATGCATGTACTGACCTGTCTGTGGGGGTTTCCCACAATGGCGGTCACCTTCCGCCATTATCCGTCATTATCTGCCATTTTGCCACAATGGCGGTCACCTTCCGCCATTAGCCGCCATTATCCGCCATTTTCCCACAATGGCGGTCACCTTCCGCCATTATCCGCCATTAGCCGCCATTTTCCAACAATGGCGGTCAGACAAGTCTGGACATGTCCAAAGGTCACGCCCCATTCACCCAAACCGGAAGTGACGTCATTTTTACATCCGGGTGAAATAGGCGTGGATTTAACCTCTCCTGGGGGGCCGGGGCGGGCCGGGGCCGGGAAAGTTGGAGATCGTTTTAGTGAAAACCGGAAGTGACGTCACACACACACACACACACACACACACACACACACACACACACACACACTTGTGCAGGCCCACCACACCACGTGAACGCCATTGTAGAGAAAAAAAACCCCAGTACATGACAGACACAGACAAGTCTAGACATGGCCAAAGGTCACGCCCCATTCACCCAAACCGGAAGTGACGTCACACACTTGTTCATTGGACCATTAGTGGCTCCCCTAGCTCCAAAACGTCTAGCGGGACCCATACAGGGTCCAGTTTTCGACACTAGGTGACCACATCCCGACGAAATGGCCAGTTTCCGACACCGGATGTGCCGCCATCTTGAACATACGTGCCGCCATCTTGGATATGTCCGATAATGCACCGGGTCAAAATACTCGCTTCTGATTGGCTGAGAGCTCTGTGACGGATTTGAAATACTCGCTTCTGATTGGACGAAAGCTCCGCATTGCGTCTGCGCATGATATTCCTACCGTACATCCAACCCATCAGATGCCCCTTCACGAATGCTTCACTTTGATACCTCACTCGACCCCATTGGTCCACTAGGGACGCCCCTAGCTCCAACACGGCTATTTTCATACCCTAGGACCACCGCGCATGCGCAGAATGCCGATAGTTCAACCCCACACCCAGCCCATTAGATGCCTCCTCACCTAGGCTTCACTTTGATACCTCACTCGACCCCATCGGACCATTAGCGGCTCCCCTAGCCCCAACACGGCTATTTTCATACCCTTGGGCCACCGCGCATGCGCAGAATGCCGATAGTTCAACCCCACACCCAGCCCATCAGATGCCCCTTCACGAATGCTTCACTTTGATACCTCACTCGACCCCATTGTACCATTAGGGACTCCCCTAGCTCCAAAGCGTCTATTTTCATACCCTTGGGCCACCGCGCATGCGCAGAATGCCGATAGTTCAACCCCACATCCAGCCCATTAGATGCCCCTTCACGAATGCTTCACTTTGATACCTCACTCGACCCCATCGGTCCATTAGTGGCGCCCCTAGCTCCAACACGGCTATTTTCATACCACTGGGCCACCGCGCATGCGCAGAATGCCGATATTTCAACCCCACATCCAGCCCATCAGATGCCCCTTCACGAATGCTTCACTTTGATACCTCACTCGACCCCATCGGTCCATTAGTGGCTCCCCTAGCTCCAAAATGTCTATTTCCATACCCTTGGTGTACACGAGTTGTCTCCCTTGCGTCAGTGTGTGCAGATGGCGCTATGGCTTGGATGGACGTCGTGATGTGGAAAGGGCGTCCCCACACCATCCTGGAGCCGCCATTTTGTTTGTTGATTTTTTGCGGAGATACACGGGACAATAAACACTCGACCCTAGGGTGGCACGGATGCTAGACTGATGCTATTAACATGGTACAACACCTATAGATTATGTTTATTACTAGGACGTCAGCGAAATACTAGTACCCATCCTCCGCATGGCAGAACTGTACAACCCAGAACAAGTCAGGACATGCCTTGATCACGTGATCTGAGCTGCGTGTATACCTTGAGTGAAGACTCGTCCAACACGTATAGATTAAGTTTATTACTATAAGTTCTATGTAGCGCGCTGCGGCCGGGGGAAACCCCCCAGGCAGGGTGTACATTCCGTGGGACTACTTTCTGCCCGCGGAGGCAGACCGCATCACCACCAGACCGCATCACCGCGGATGAATACATGGAACTATCATCAGCCGCCATCTTGGTCCCACTCCCACAGCCGCCATCTTGGTCCCACTCCCACAGCCGCCATTTTGGTCCCACTCCCACAGCCGCCATCTTGGTCCCACTCCCACAGCCGCCATCTTGATCCCACTCCCACAGCCGCCATCTTGGTCCCACTCCCACAGCCGCCATTTTGGTCCCACTCCCACATGCCGCCATTTTGACCACACACGCCGCCATTTTGACCACACACGCCGCCATTTTGGTCCCACTCCCACAGCCGCCATCTTGGTCCCACTCCCACAGCCGCCAATATGCAGATCGAGTTGTCTCCCCCTAGTGCGGGTTTTTGCCACCAATGTGTACAGATGGCGCCACCATCGGATGTTGTGACGTCATAGTTACATCCGGGTGAAAGGGCCGTCATTTTAGCCTTTACCTACTACTAACATCATCTGATACAATTTTCGGATCATATGTACCGGTATTAAAATTATTAAATTTCACTGTTTTTTGTTTTTGTTTTTGTTTTTGTTTTTTCAAAAAGACTATTTCCGTCAATCAAACAGCTTTGGCACTGCGGTACAAAAAAAAAATGCAAACTATATTTTGAGGACATCGGACAATATTATTTCACATAATCGTGTGTAATCTGTGCGAAATGACTCTGTCCTCTCCAAATTCTTCGCCCCGACGACGATCCCAATAATTTATACGAAGTGTTTATTAAACCGTGGAAAAGGTTGAATAGCGCGATCGGAATATTCGTCATTTTGGGGATAGGGTTCAGTGGACTTATTGAGACAACAGAGATTAGAACACAACTTTATAAATAGAAAACTATAGTCTAAATCATCACAATCCCACGTTTCCTGCTCAACAGGCCGGTCTGTCTGCCAATCCATGGCTCCAACACACGTACGTGTATTAGTTGATTCTTTGTCTTTTTAAAATTCAGTTAAAAAAAGAGAAAAAAAAAAAGAATTCAGTTTTTCGTTGTAACTGTTTTAAATACTTTTATTCCGTGGAGGTATTTTACGGCCCTGATTAGCTGGTGGTTATCCTGTTTAACAGTTCCTTCTCTCATCGTGTAAAACCCTGGAAAACGTTCTCTAGAAAAGTTTTACGATTTCATAATCAGATGTAGTTGGTGGTGCATATAAGTTTGGATGTTTTAAACTCTGACATTTCATCCAAACCATATCATGATATAGCGTTGCACTAATCCAAATTTAAATAGATCAGTCGGCTGAGTATCACCTTTCAAAATTTGATTTTTAAATTTTAGTCCGTCTTTTCAGCTTTTTCTGAATACAAAATTAGTACAGGTGTGACAGAAACGTTGGCCCCTCAGATACGAGTGTCCGCTTCCTATGCTTTAACCCAGCTCGGACACCGACATCTGAAAGGGTCACTTGGATATCAGAGCCCGCCCTAGGTAAAACAAAGGAGACCGGGCACTGGTCTCTGGGGACCACCGTTTCTATCACATCGGTATGTGAGGGCGATGCTATGAAACCAGCCTCTGTCAACAGAAAGATAAAATACGGCGATCATGATTTCTTAGCATTATAGGTTGATTTGCACATGTTAAAGGATTAATATCTCGATCGCGCTATTATACGTACCGCAATACGAAACACTATCAACTTAACACGAAGTTGTTATTTCTCCGCAGAAAAGGATGAATCCCGGTCGCGCTATTATACCTAATACGGAACAATATCCACTTCCTACAATCTGGGACGAATATTAAAGCTACAATATATCAGGGAGCTCAGATTGAATTCGCCCCAAAATCTCTGTTCAAATTAAGTCACCCTGCTGACGGGACTCGTTTCATTGCCTCTAAGTTTCGGGCTTTGTGATTTTCCGTTGAATCGGCGTGTGATCTTTGATTTCCTTTCAATAAACCAATAACGTGTTCAGACGGTGTATAATCGCATCGACCCACATCATGGTATCGGTGTTGGGTCGAGGGAATTCGTGTTCTGACAGGCTAACACGTGCGAGAATTATCCCCCCTATGTTTAGGATTCTTGGACTTTCGGTTGGCCCACATCAGTCACGTGGTCTCGTCGTGTTGACATTCAGCGCCATTTTGACAGGTGAGGATGCACGATCGAGCAAGAACTTTAATAGTATGCACACACTGTGAGCCAGTGCTGAATAGACTCAAGGAATATATGAATCAGTATCTGAGAGGGTATTGTTTACGAAATCAGTATTAGTTTTATTAGGCCATGCTTATAAACGTCAGGGGTATTTGACTTTCACGTGGGCGTGAAATGGCATGATGGAATCGTTGGCTGACAGTGAGCAGACCGTTTTTTTACTCGACGCTGTAGCCTCGTATCATATCTTGTTCTACAGACTAGGCGGTCAGAGTCGGATGCTGTACGGATCCCTACGTGTTGTAAGAGCTCTCAGAAATTATGGTTTGGCTGTTCGTCTGTAGACTGTGTGAGGACATCAGCTGTTATTGAAATGAGATTGAGACCAGAAACGTGATCTCCGCTCGAGCAGGGCAGGCACATGCGTGATTGTTAAACTTAAAGTACCGTACCCGGACTGTGATAATCGTGCATGGGCGCTCTGTCATCATTGACATTATTATGATCTGACTTCAACGAACTGCACGGTTTGAACAGATAGTCTCGACCACCCTAGTAAGCGGCGGGGTTATTGCAAGCTTCTAAATACCTCTGTAAGAGGGTGCTCCTATAGTCCTAGTCTGAAAGGAGGAACGTCCGGAACAACAACAACAGTAGTGACATAAAGGAATATTAACCACTGTGGAATATGGAGAACATAGTAAATAATTCATCTTGGACTGACACTGGTGCTGCAGAAGTTGTAGCAAGGTCTGTGTTCATTGCAGTCTTCGCTATCATTGGCCTGTTTGGTAATGCTTTGCTCATTGCCTGTCAACTACAAAATAAATCCCTCCGAAACAGTGTTCTGAACATACTGACATTGAATGTGTCTGTTGTGAACCTGACAGACTGTGTGGTGAACTTGCCTTTAATCTTTGGAACATCCGTAACACAGTCATGGAGTCACAGTGATATTGTGTGTCAGTGTCATGCCTGTTTTATACAGCTTATCAATATTGAACTCACCCTAGGTTTGGCACTAATTTCCATAGACAGATTCATTGCAGTTAAAGAAACTGATGCCTATTTTGATATCTTACCCATGTGGAGAGCAGCTTTAAGCATTTTATTTACATGGATCCAAGCGATGGCCTTTTGTGTTCCCATCGCTCTTGGGGTTATTCCGTCCAGTGTATACCCATCGAGATATATGTGTTCTCTTGGCACTAGTGTACAAGTTATATATGTTATTTTTGCATGTTTGTTATGTTTTCTCATCCCACTGAGTTTCATGACTGGATTTTACATATATATCCTACGAACATCAGTCACAGAAAGATCAAGGATAAAATTACTGCAATCTCAAAATACTTACACTGAATTGACATTAGTGCAACCAAAGATTGCTAAAGAATTGTCTCAGGGCAAACACTCCTCTCTCGAGTTCCTGTTTTGGCTGCTCTTAGTTGTCCCGCATCTCGTGCTAGGTTTTTGTGAACAGGTGAGAAACAGTGCAGAATTGACCAGCAGTGATAACCTGTCATCATCAATACAGTTCAACTACCCAGTAGTATTAGACACTATTTTCACCTGGACAAAGTGTAGCTTTCCTGCTGTGTTTGCAATTTCTGTCCTATGTCGGAAGGAACTAAGACGTTCAGCTAAAATGTTGTTTATCTGTAAGAAACACAATTCTGTGGTCGATCTTAACATAAGTGCTTCAAAACCGTCCACCATAGAGAGACCTGCAAAGGAGAAATTACATGTGGATATTAGCAAGGTGAAGGACAAGCAGTTCCCAAAATCAAAAGAATCTCCCCTTAGTCCAACCACTTTTCAAGTTCCTGTCTTGTTTGCTACTTCTAAAGGAATCCATGTACAAAAGTTCAACCATGAGGAGGACATAGCTGAGACTGAAATATACTTCACTGACATGTCTGTGAAATCTACAGACATTCAAGTGGCAAGAGCTAGAAAATGTGATGTCCTAGGTTCCCAGTCGGACCTCATTCGTGTAGAAGAGGATACAAGTGATTATGACTCAAGTAATGAGGTGGATAGGTTCTCCGTTTCTCATCCAATTTCATCAAAAAACTGTAAGGAATCTAAGCGTGAGCTGATCCCAAGATCTTCCTCTAATCCAGAAGTTGGTCGAATTAAACTGGATCCAGTGAGACCATTCAAAATGCCATCCGATGTTGATGGTATTGGTGGGGTTTTACAAGGTGATTCTGGTATCGACATCAGTCATGCAGGGTTAAGCAATGGTCGCCGGAAGCATGGTGTTGTAACGCATGGACACTGTGTACCAGTGACGGATTTCCTCACTGAAGTTTCATTACCTTCTGCTGTCAACAGCATCAGCAGTGTGGTACTTGCACAATCAAGGGACTTTGACAGGAACATGACACAAATATATGATTCATGTGCAGAACAAGTGTCTGTGAGAACACCGCTGTCTAGCCCAGTTGTAAATGTGGGAAGTAGAATGTCCAGTCCAGATGTGGTCATTAACACTGATGATGTTACACCCACCATAAAAAATGCAATGAAAGAGTCCTGCCATCGCCATGATAACCAAAAAAGCCATGCCCATGGTGAAGGTGAAGATTTCAATGTCGGATATCCTTCAGAATCCAGCAAATCAAACAAAGTAGTTAACAAATCTTCTTCACAGTCTGCCACTATGATGACCCCCACAGACAGTTCCGTTGGATTAGGGAATTTCTCACCAAAGGCCCTTGACCATGAGGTGGTTACACATTATCCGTGTCCATTGAATCAGGAGAGTGGAAAGTGTCCCATAAAATTACAACCACTTGAACCTATCATACTATCCCCTAGAAAATCGAAACAGTACAGAGAAAAGTCTCGAATACAGAAGCATTCTGTGATTCATAAAAACTACATCCCACCTTTGAAAAACTTAGAAAACTCTTTCTGTGATGTTGCTGGTCAACCCATTTTGACAAGTGTTAAATCAAGGTCCTCTTTAAATGGAGGTGAAGGTTCCTTCAATATGTAGTTAATTTCAAATCAACCCTGTAGAGATGATATTATTCAGGAGAATTCAAGGTGCTTAATTATCAGGTCCCTTTGTACATGGTTCCATCCGTGGATGTGTGATACTCATGTATAGCCATCCTATACTAGGGTCACCGTGTGCAACTTACGGATTTTGAAAACTTACATGTAATTATAGGTGTGATATAATCATGACAATCTGAAGTAATGATATCCATATTATAATCCCTACAGGTGTGTTAGTACAGTATTGTTATTATTCTTGCTACAGAATCCTCTGCATGTTGAGTGAACAATAAGTGACAAGATTTCCCTACTACGATTTATGTGTTACAAATTGTGTTTAGGCTGCAACAATGTCAATGGTGTGTTTGAAATGTTCATATTACACAACTCAACTGGACAAAATGAAACCAGGTGTGTTATTCATGCTGCATCAACCTACACAGGTGAACCCACTGTGATATTCATGATAGAAACCTTTGATGTGAAAGGTCACATACTGATCAATCAGTATTCATGTGACAATCAGAGTGGGGATAACTAATTTACCTGGATGAGGATAATGGAAGATCAGTTACATGGTATTTTTATCAGGTTATTTATACTTACACATGTTGTTATATCATAATAGTGGGATATTTGTTTAACCCTACCTGGCCAGGTATTATTATTTACTAATGTATCATTCAGTTTTGCGAAGAAAGCACATGAACAAAAAAATTGAAAATTTGAAAGAAAAATTCGTCCAAAAAAATGCCTCTTTTGAAAATATGACATCACTGTGACATAATCATGGTGGCCATCTTTTTTTCTTCTTTTTCCTTTACATTTTCTAGTATTCTAGTAGAGCTTGACTCGAAAACATATTGTGGTAAGTTTCAGCACTCTAGCCTTAGAGATAGTGAAAATATTTAGTGGGGGGGGGGGCGGGTTAACTGAATAACTTACTTTTAGTACATATATGTGGGCAAGTTCAATTTCCCTTTCTGCTGCCTAGGCTTGGATGGTTTTCAAAGCGATATTCAGACAAGTATACATTGGAACTGCTGTATACAGCTGTATTAATCAAAGTCAAATTGATTATGTCTTCTTGAATAAAAAACAACAGTTTTGGGATTGTTTGGCTGGCTATATGTATAATACTCAGGCCTAGTACTAGTGTTGGATCCTAGTTCTGTCAAGTAGGCAAAGTTATAGGTTATACTAGCTGCTTGAGAAAAAATCTCAACCTTGGTAGAGATTTGACCCAGAATATATGTAATGTGATGTCTGCTGTAAATTTGTGCAAATATGAAGTCACTCAAATCATACTATAAAACCTATTAAACCTGGGAGGTATTGCTATTTAAACAACTGATAGTCCCTCAGATAGCTTGTAAACCTTACAGTACTGACTGTACTTCTGGGATACGTATCTGAATTGATCTAGCATAAAACTCTAGCTGAGCACTGGTACATATATATTAGCCATTCCTGGCATACCTGACATAGGCAGTGCACATGTATACCAGATTGTACATGTTCTATAGATGCAATATGGATTGAGACCTAGTACATGTATAACATAGGCACTCAGTTTTGGTGCTTAATACTCCAACCCATTGAACTAATTATCTTCTGAACCAATGACAATAATCTCTGTCCAATTTGTTCTTGTGATAAATACCCAGTATAATCTATACCTTTGGAGCCATAATGTCTGTTCATCTGTCTGTCTGTGTTTTTATAACTCAATAACCACACGATGTATAGATACATTATATACACGATTCGAGTGGTAGTGATCAGCAGAGTAACTTAGACCTACTTTGGACCGGATCTCAGGGGTAGGGGAATGGACATGCCCATATTGTGTTTTCCTATACGTGCAGGAGACTCGGAGCACATTTGAAAGGGGGGCTGAACTCTATGTACCAGCCATGTTAACCCTATCTGGCCTGGGCGATTTGAGGTGTACCGCAGCCTTAGGCGGGGGGGGGGGGGACTGCCCCCCTCCCTATATATTTTCGCTATCGCTAAGGCTAGAGGGCTGAATCTTACCACACTGTATCTTTGGGTCAAGCTCTACAAGAAAATGTAAAAAATCCAAGATGGCCGCCATGATGACGTCACTGTGACATTTGCAAAAAGAGCATTTTTTGACAAGCATGAAATCCTGCCTTCAGTAGATATATGTAGCTGTCCTCCACATTGTGTTTTCCAATAGATAATTGGTATTGAATTTAATTACTGTAAACTACATAAATGCTAGCTTTCTACTTTGGGACTAATATTTGAGAATCATATAAATTACTATAAATTATATAAGAAAATTGTATTGTTGAAAAAATTATGGCTGGTAAAATACAGAGTATCAAGATAATATCAACGTTTAAATCATTGCTTAGTTAATCATAATAATCCACATTGGTTGGTTGCAGTAAAATAAGTATTTACGTACCTGGAATGAGTTTCTAGACTGTGATACCTTAAAACTACCAAAGTATTGCTAAAGTGCAAAAACAATGTATATCTTCTTTATATAAATCTGCAAAATATATATGTGTTTTTCATAATAGGACATGTAGTGTCATCACATGGTCCAGGCTTTAAAACAGAAGACAAATGATTTCACCTCACACTCTGTTATACATCACTCATTCCCAACTTCGGAACCACTGGCTGTACATTCACGGCACTGATAACCATTAAAGAGAAGTAAATGTATTTTTACATTTACATTTTTGAACCTGTAGATTCAAAATTGTAAAATTAAATCGTAGATTGTTATTCATAAATATGAATTATACTGTGACATGGGCCATTTCATCGCTATATCATCTTTTTTCACTTTGTCTCATTTCAGTTTTAACAGACAATAATTAGGAATAAAATCTAAACATATGATAACTACATGTGCATGTATCTCAAAATTTAGTGAAGTGAACTGATCCAGGTGTATAATAAATATGGGAAATGCCCTTATGCCCAATCACCCTATTGAAATTTGATCACTCTCAATATTATGTACAAAATTCTATCAGCTTTTCTGATCACTCTTATAAATCATTCAAATAACAAATGGAAAAATGCATTATCAGCACGTTCTTGGACAGTTTTATCAACATCCTTTCTGCTAAATTTGATCACCCCGGAGTTCGTTGTCCGAAATTTCAATTTCTGTGATTGAATTATTATGGGATTTACCGTAATGCCGATCTGAAAGAAATTACGAATGGTTCCATGCCTAATATGTTCTTGGCTACAAGTCAGTTTGAAGCGTTACAACATATGGTGTAGGGGCTAATTAATTAAATGCATTATTTACTCTATCAATGGATTAATTTGTGCAACGAGACAAGACTCCTATAGATGTATAGATTAATATTGAATATACATCTCTTATGAATAGATCCCAAGTATGACCGATATGGCTGTATGCCCAGGTTTTGATGCAGGTTTGAACATACAGGTATCATGTTCAGCATGCCATGTGCGGCCTCATTCTCATATGACCATAGATCCCTGAATGCACCATGGCCCAAGCTTGATATTAATTAGCTTCCTGAACACACAAACAGAATTGGTATTAAATTTACCTGCTGCTTGTACAGGATATATGAGGTATATTGATTTGCCAAAATTATACCCTAAGATTCCTTTGTAAAATGAGTGGTAGACTGAAGTGCAGAACTGAAGTACATACTATTTGATAAACTCATGCACATTCAGTGATACCATGATACACACATGATTGTTGAAAATACAGTACACAAGTAAGTTAACATTCGGCCGGAAAATTGAAGTTCATTATCTTCTATAAAAATTGTTTATTTTTTTTTCTGACATTTATCGTACATTCATATGCTAAATCATCCTCCTGACATCAAATTGTATACCTCCTAGTGTCAGATATACCCTCTGATTGCACTGGGATTAAAATCACAGGGTACAGCTTTTGTGCGCATGGCTATCGACCAATCGGCATTGTCCGCTTGTAAACGGAGCAGAGTGGACTTCAGCATGTCACAGCTAAACAAGACCTGTATGATGTGTTATGTAATAATTTAGCATAAATCTTGCTGATTCATTTAAAAGATATACTAGGTGCATTTTAGATCTCTATCGTTTACACTGACTCTGGCCTAGATCCTCTGGGCTAAACTTGATAAATTAGTCGCGTTTTTATGGAGCCTAAGCACAACCTAATGAGTAATGAGGTGGTGAGATTCACTGGTCATTATCTTCTGTATGTACTTTCACTGAACAAACTTAATAAAACTTAGGAACAAAGCAGGATAAAATAGAAATCTAAAAATTCTAATATATTGTCATTTTAGTTTCATGTAGTCTTTGTCGTCCATATACACGAGTACAATGAGCTGACCCCAAAGAGCAGATTTCGGGAATTATGAACATGTTGAAAACCATTGACCTGACTTTAATACAACAGATTTTCCATTCATCAATAACATTTATCAGTAATTCCTTCAGCGTTTGTACATGGATTATAGAAATCCTTCTTGTGTGATTCAGCTTTTCAGCTTTAGAATATCTGCATACGACTGTTTGGTATTTATGTTGATATTTTATTTACAATAGCAATTAATTTTGTATACGCCCCTTGCAAGTCAAAGTTGTATATTGTGATCACAATTTCCGTCCATCTGTCAGACTATGAATTTCTACCAAACAGTCAGTCATGTCAGTGTACCTTGTCCAAGGGACAAAGACGAATCCTATTAATTTTGAGGTCCAAAGGTCAGTATCATGTGGGCTGGAAAATCTTGGGCAACAAATAATATCCATTGATACAACCAATATTTCGGGGTAAAGTTTATCTTGGTTGTGGACTGGATTCGTATGTTTACGGATAGAAAATTCACTACTACAAGATGCTGTTATTAAAAAAAGGCCCTAAGACCCAGGGTTGGAAAACACACGGATTATTCGACAAGATCATATACTGTAAGCTACCTGAAATTTTTTTATCGTGTATGATTATCGTTTGTCATCAAATGTCTGCTTTTCCATCACACTTGTTTTGTGTATATAAATGATTTTACATTGCTTGAGATGTTTGTATTTCTGTTAACTAGTTTGTAAGAAAATTAATGTTCACATTCCTAATTATGGAATACGGTTATTTAATCAGCTTCTATACCTTATTCCTTTCTTCAGCTCCTGATTCGGGCTGCCACGTTTGTACCTCTTAGCCATAGCCGGTTGCTCAATTGACTGATATTATTTGGACACCTGATTGAAGTCAAACTTACTAAACCCCAACTCTTGATTTTGGATCGGCGAAACGTTTATTGTACCGTTTTGAGACTCGGGAAGTTTGGCACCACTCATTCGACGATAGGCTGAATGTGCTGTCGTCTACACAGCATCTGAAGCCTCGGACAGAGCTCACCAATTACCAAGATTTGTCAGAGCATTTCATCATAGCTCTCTAGATTTGTATCTAATACGTGTGGTTATGGTCATGTCATCCAAGTTGCCACATGAACAGGTACAATAAAAGCGTACCTGAGATACAACACCTATCACGAATCGTTAGATTCTTGGTATGTGCTTTAGAATAGGTTAACTAGAAGACTATACTGTGAAGTCATGTGGCCGTCAGTATGTCGGCACCTCTTCTCACTTCCCTTATATGCATTGTAATTTTTACCTGTATACATGGTATATGGCGAGATTCTGCTGGTGGACGTTTCGTCCCCGAGGCCAACCCCTGTGCAGACCTTTTGGTCTTTGATATATGTTGGCATTGTGGGAAGTTGATGCTGGGCCGATATCGATGTCTTTGGTGTTAAATGCCGTCATTCGTTACTGTTTAAATGATTATGGAAATTCTTCACACGAAATTTCATTTGAACTATAGGACTGGGAAGTGTTGTCTATTGAAAGCGATCCCTTTCATTGCTGTTTATAAAATCCATTACCGTTCGCCCTCGGTTAACGGTAGTTGCACGGTTATTGAAGGCTTCTAGAGGTGCAAAAGTGCTGGTCTGAATCATCGTACAATACACATCGCTACCGCAGTGAGTTCGTTCTGCGTAGCTAGGAGAAGAAATCGTGAGAAGCAACGATTGTCTGAATCAGCGCTGAACAAGGAGTGTAGGGAATGTAGGACATTTATGAACTGATTTAATGAGCGTACTTTGGGGGGAAAATCCGTTGCTCTTGTGAAATCTGTCCAGGGTTAATACAAATTTCCGTCCAAACTGGTGGCGTTCAAAATAATTAGCAATGATTTTCCGTATATTATTAATCGGTATGGCAAAACAGTTGTTCGCCGTCATAATTGATTACCTGAGATCTGTACCTGGTCTTATTCAGAAATGCATGATATTTGTTTTGTTTGTGTGGATTATTGATTATGAATATGAAATAAGTGCTTAGTGTAGCTAAATTATTAATGTGGTAATAAGTGCTGGGTGTATATCTTTGGTTTGATGTTAATTGAGTCCATAACCACCTTTCTGCTGTGGAAACAAATCACCCATATGTTTATTTCTATTCAAAGCTGTGGAGCTTCTCAAAAATCATTTCTTTTGAAAATGACTACTCCGTGATATTGATATCGCGCTTGAAATAACTTTGCAATTACCTCCATTTAAAACCCCATAATAGTTGTTTCATTTACCGGGAACCAGTTGCATACAGTGACGTCATAATTGGTTCAAGCGGAAAAAGGTCATTTGAGAACGTATAAAGTAATAACAGCCAGTCAGTGGGTGTTTGATATCCCATGCCCAGTCAAATTGTCGAATGTTACAGAACACACACCCTATTAAACGCAACATTAAAAGGGTGGTGGAAAACGATGCCGCCGTACTGACAAGAAGTCATATGACCCCACGGACAAATAAACTGACTGCATGTTTCTAAAAGATCACAAGAATCAAGTGTTTCCTGTGATGATTTGCACCCACCCACACTATTGAATTGGCATGACCACACAGCCCCTCTGACCGTATAGAGTCTTATTGTCCGACAATAAATTGACAACCGTATGCAATTTAGTAATGGTACATGAAACAAGTCGTTTAGGCCCTATCTGGAGAGAAGAAAGTTATTTCAATCGTGATATATTACGAACACGGTAAATGGTAGTTATTTACATGAGCAGTGTGACTAATGCCACAGGACCTACGAAGTAGAGTAGGCATTAGGACTCGAACGCGAACTGAAATCTTGAAAATCCCCATCCCCAGTTGAAATCCTGCCTAAGTCAGAATCGCCAGTGATTTTCATCAAAAATCACCAGAAATTTCATCAAAAGTAGGTCAACTCAGAACTTGATGGTAACAGTCTCCTAATGTGCCTTCATCCCAAAAATAAATAACGATCGCCGATTTAATTTTACAATTTTTTAACTAAAGGAAACAGATTGAATAATAAAAAGTTCGGTAGATTTCAAGCTTTACGTGTGAAAATACATTTACATCTCTTTAATGGTTTTCAGTGCCCTTGTCCAGGATCAAAACAACTTTTTGAATCGCATTACTTTCCCAACAATACAACAAATTTTTATATATAGTACTATAGTAGAAAGGTAGCATTTATGTAGTTTACGGTAATTCAACTCAAGACCAACACCTTCTCTGCACAAGATAATAATGATTCTATGTCATTCTCCTGAGCATAACCGGTACAAAGACGAATAAATAGCGTCTCTACATCACGTTGTTATCTAGATATATGAGACAACACATTTTGGATATCGGCAATCTGATGAATGTACTATTCCGGTTTTCTTGTTTCACATTATATTCTATGACGGTTGATCGGTGATTTTCTTCATTGATAAACATTAACCCACCTCAGCTTCGTTGTGTGAATCGGAATTACATTGCTGTGACACACCAACACACTCCGTGGCAGTGCTTCTGTATCCCCTAATCAAGGAATCAAAATGGATCAAGATTTGAAATGACAAGAAAAATTTAGACATATTTTGTTTACACATGTAATTTTTTGTATAAATTATATTCCAGTGTGATATATAGTCAATATTCATATTTTCACATCATGATCAAAGTTACTTTATCTAGTTAAATTCTACCCAAAGAAAATAAATTAAGACCCTTTAAACATGCCGTCAATGCCAGATGTTGAGTTTTATACAGCTGTAGATCAGGGCTCTGGGTGCATATATCATGTTTCTATACACTTGATGCACGCAACAGCAAAAACAAAGCCTCTTTGAACAACCTATCTTTGTACAGGTACATGTAACTCAGAAAATACCATTCTCTCTCAAAAGAAAACAATTCACGCCAGGAACGCCTTTTTTTATCAAGCTAATTTTGTTATGTAGGGGCCTACTTAGATTCAATAATTGTCACGAAATTTCTTTGATTATATCTTAATTGCAACCATGCTTGTTCCTCAAAAACCAGACATGCTTGAGATATGTACATGTATAGCACACTTTCATTTGAGAGTCCAGACATTCCACCATTCATGTGAACAAATTGCACTCAACATGGAATAATTAAATTCACACTACCAAATTGTTCACCAGCTGTTAGTTTTGAGACCCATTTCTACAGTATCAGTACTGTGTTACTATCTGTAGCAGTTGAAACCCAGTAAAACTTAAACAATTAAAACCAGTAAAGAAATTTGTCTGTTGAATAACAGAAAATATGGTATGGAGATTTGAATGAGTAAACTACTAAACAGCTTACATGATACCAACAAAATGTCCCAACACAAGCTGATAAATTCCTTGGGTGGCTTGCAGGATGGCTTTGTTTCACCCTCGGTAAACTTTAATCATTGTTGCTCACACATACTAATCTGAAGGATGATACCACATCTTTCTTTCTTCTGCTGGGTTATTGTACCAGGCTGACTTAATTGGTTGATGTAGGATATTTCACCACCAGTGGGCAATCTGACCTGAATTTGAAGCCTGATGTGGTCTGTGATGAAATGTTTGGATGTGAAATAGGATACACGTTAAAGGCCACAGTTTACATATGGCAAGTTGGTAATAGCAGTGTAGATGAATGCACTAACAAATGATGGAAAGTTAGCATTTCCTATTTCATAAAAACAATTACGGATGACATATCCCACCAGATTTTGTACTGTGTTATATATACAGTGAAACATACAGCCAAGGGTTCCCGATGGGCATGACAGTGCACTCGCTATTCTAATGTCAACGGTTCTCCTTATTTTGCCGACGAAAGAATTCGGACTGACTGCCTCACTGACTCACTCATTACCGGACAATTTGCGATCTGTAGCCTACTTTGTAGGAATATCAAAATATACGCTGCAAAAGAGAACATTTATGCGGAGCTGTTGAATTGTGACAAGCTCCAACTTAGTCCTATTAAAATGGAAAGATTCAAGCTCGAGTTTCACAACGGACGATTATCAACGCCATATTTATCAAAATCGTCTTATATATAGTATATTTTGTAAAGACGGTTTAGAGGTATTCGAGTGATACAGATTGCCCAAGAGTTTATCCACCTCGGAGATCTCCAGGTTCATAGGCCTACTCCATGTAGAATCACGAGACATTTGCATAAGGCCTACAATAGCCGAGTCTAAAAACAATAGTCTAGTCTTGAGCCTGTTCATCTTCACAAGACTCGGACAATAGCTTCCTAAATGAAGTATCCACCAGGATCGATTGTTGCTTCCGAGTCCGTTGTAACACATTGGAGTCTCCTACATCATCAACATGGTGGCTTGTTAAGCAGTGGGTGTCTTCGTCACATGTTTATGACATCCACTGTCATTGTGGTGTTTGAAAATGTGGGAAATAATTATATTCTTGAAATCAAAAAGTTATTAACAACATCGATGAAGACACCCACTGCTAACCAAACCACTGTGACCCCGCATCAGTAAGATATTACGTGTGTACATAATCACACGGGTAACCAAATGTTGTAAATATTGTAGGAGACTCTAATGCTAAACCATTCCTATGTGGAATTCCTATGTGATATCAAAAGTTCATAAAATATGTATTTCGTGAACTTCTGATGATATTAATAGGGGAAAACCTCGTGTCTGACAGTGATAAAGACATTTTTTTTTTCACTTCAAAACAGGCAATTTGACATAATGAAATATCAGCCTTGTGAGAATTGAGATGATTAATTGCACATGGCAGTGTGACTAACGTCACAGGACCTACGAAGTAGGGTTGGATATGATGTGTACTGGAGAGATGACTTGGGGCCCGGGGCCCTATGTGCTACCGTGAGAGAATTTGTATAGCAGTCTCTAATTGACAGTGGGTATGGTACTATTAACTTTCCCAGATGTCACCGCTGGTGAGTCATTAGCGTAGCAAGTATTATCGCCCTCGGTTCTATTACCCTGGACACTTATCAACCTAGCAGTACAGCACGAGGTCACCAATCCAAGTCTTGACCGAACTCAATGTCACTTAACTTCAGTGATTTTACAAGAACCGGTGTGTCCAACATGATATGCCGTATCAGGGAACCTTCAAAAGTCAAAGTGAAACATACAGCCAAGGATTCCCGATGGGCATGACAGTGCACTCGCTGAGCCATCAATAAATAATTAAAAAAATAATTCTAAATCAAATTTTCATCAGAATTCGGTCAGCTCAGAACTTGCTGGTAACAATGCCCTAATGCACGCTCATGCCAAAAATCAAGGTTCTAATGTCAACGGTTCTCCTTATTTTGCCGACGAAAGGATTCGGATGGACTGACTGACTCACTCATTACCGGACAATTTGCAAATGGTAGCCTACTTCGTAGGAATAAGAATAGACATATGATTCATTGATCTAAGTGCCGACATATTTTGGTACTTTTGAAGTCTTGTCCAACAGCCATCTTCCATTCTGGGCTGTACTCTCACACGACTAGTGACATCACATCCGGGAATGGAAGATGGCTGCTGAGTAGTAGTATAAGGCCATCTGGGATCGCATTGACCTACTTTCGTGAAGGCCGCTAGAGGTCAAGGCCGTTGTAGTTCCGGCAAAGGTCACTTGACGATCACGTGACCGGAAGTGACCCATGGGGGCATGTATTCCTCCGCGGTGATGCGTCCGGTTCCGGGGAGAAGCTTCCGCGGAGAGAAAGTAGTCCCGAGTCCACAAATACGCGGTTGGTCGCTGCGCCTTAATGTTCGGCAATGTCCGGGGATCTTCGGCAATGTCCGTGAATCTCCGACAATGTCCGGCCATCTCCGGGAGAATAGAAGGGTAAATAAGCCTTGAATGCCAAAGCATCAATGGAATGCATGGAACAGGGTCCCCGACAATATTGCCAGCAGTATGCCCATCATAAATTGCAAGTGGGGAACCCTCGACATAGCCATACAGTGAGAGAAGGGAAAGGTCCCAGCGGGACTCGAACCCGGTGTGCTCTCTCCAGAAGCAGACACGTTATACACTACACCACGAGACACCCCATATGAGGCAAGGTTGAAAATGTCCTATATCTACCAGAGGCCACATCACTATACCGCTGTACCCAATCGTGAACCCACGCATGTGCGGCATGCAATGGTTAATCTAATGGGAAATCCACACATGCTCTTTTGCGGTATGGGTTGTGGGATCCTGTTTTTTTTTGGTCTCGAGCTGTAGAATACGATGGGAGGGGTCTCGAAGCTAAGCGGTGATTTTTTTTTAAAGTCACTGTGCGCATGCGCATTGGGCAAATAGCGCTGGAGTGGACGTTTTGGGGTCTAGGTGAGCCCCTAGTGGCCCGATGGTGTCGAGTGAAGTATCAGTGTGAAGCACTCGTGGGGGAGCATCAGACTGGATGGGTGGGACCTGGAACTGACGTCATTCTGTGCATGCACAGTAGAGAAAGTGTATTGAAATGGACGTTTTGGGGTCGAGGTGGGCTCCTAGTGGTCCGAATGGGTCGTGGGAGGTGTAAAAGTGAAGCTCTCCTCCAGGGCGATCAAGTCGTGGACTTTACCCCTAAAATAGAGAAAACCCCTATCAACCAAATGTGGAGGGTGTAACATGGCTTTCCGGTGGATCGGGGCATGCCGGGAGAGGCAGGGTGGGTGAGTGGGTGTATGTAAAATTAGGATTTTTCCCGAATATATAAAAAGCGAAACACGAACTTGACCTCGAAAATCGGGGAAATCCCTATCAATCAGGTCTAGAAGGGGTAATATCGCTTCCCAGTGGATCTGGGCCTGCCGAGAGAGGCCGGGTGGGTGAATGGGTGTATGTAAAATTAGGAGTTTTTCCGAAAATATAAAAAACACGGACTTTACACCTAAACCATGGGGAATCATGGATGTTTTAGAGTCGAGGTGGACCCACCCATAGTAGTCCGATTGGGTCGTATGAGGTGTAATAGTGTAGCATTCGTAGGGGTCCTCCACTGGACTAGTGTGTCGTCCGTTTTCAACATTCTGCACATGCGCAGACAGGGAATTGTGGAAAAAGGGCATTGGAAGAGACGTGTTGGGGTTGAGGTGGGCCACTCTTGGTCCGAATGGGTCGTGGGAGATATCAGTGTGAAGCTCTGGTGGGGGAGCGTCCAACTGGATGGGCGTGGGGTGGAAATAGCGTATATCTGCGCATGCTTCGTAGACAAAGGGATATTTGAAGGGACGTTTTGAGGTCGAGATGGCCCCATAGTGGGCCAATTGGACCGTATGCGGTCTTATTTTGAAGTTCACTTGGGGTAGCGTCGGATTGAACTGATATTTAGTCCGAGTTCATCAATCTGCGCAAGCGCAATCTGACCGTAGTATAGAAAGCGTGCATTTTAGGGGGTCTGTTGAGTTATTGATGGACCATCCGTGGTCCAAATGGACGGTGGGGGTATCGGTGTGAAGCTTTCGTGGGAATATATTTGTCCTTAGGGGAATTTTCTGGGAAAACC
This sequence comes from Hanleya hanleyi, assembly GCA_036873755.1. Taxonomy (NCBI): domain Eukaryota; kingdom Metazoa; phylum Mollusca; class Polyplacophora; order Lepidopleurida; family Hanleyidae; genus Hanleya; species Hanleya hanleyi. The sequence continues at coordinate 78,602 of JAVTVY010022552.1, read as the reverse complement.
CCTGTTCTATTTATAGATCACTTGGGAGTGGTGGAGAAAGGGGAGTTTCGGAGGTGCAATGGAGTGCGTTTGGAGGAGATAAGGGCCTTTTTCCATCCAGAGTGAGTGAGTCGTGCCCAACGCCCGTGAGTCGTGCCAACGCCCGTTTAAATGCATGGACGCATTTACGACGGTGAGAGAGTGAGTGAGTGAGTGGTCATATAAAGTCGTTTGTACCCCATTAGGGCATTTCTGGTCGCGTGACGGCCCAATAAGAGTTATCTGCCCTACATTAGACCCCAGTGACTTCTGAGGTGGACGTTTTGGGATCTAGGTGGACATATAGTGGCCCGATTGGGTCGAGTGCATCTGCACAAGTCCAGGTAATCCCTAAATCCTCGAAGAGGGTTTACCTGGACCTTTTGGAGATTCGGATTAGTTCTCGAATCGTTGCGTCTATTAAACAATCTCGTACATTTCATCTCCAGCGGTTGTTTTGAATTAGCGCGTCGGTATCTGAAGCCTGTGGTTTTCGCTTTGACACCCGATGTCGATTCCAGGCCAACTTCAAAGGCAGTCTGGCCGGCGATGAATTTCAAAGCTGCCAAATTCAAACCTCCCTGCGGATTGGCCTGGTGCGCTGCTTCAGCGCGCTTAATGATTGGTTCGGTTTAGTAAGAAACCCTCGAGCTATCTATATCCAGAACTGCTATCGGTAACTAACCAAGCCAGTGTATCGATCGTAATCTATCGATTGATACACTGGCTCGCGAGGATGGGTCGAGTGAGGTGTCATCGTGAAGCACTCGTGGGGGGAGCGTCCGATTGGATAGATATGACGTGGAACTGACGTTATTCTGCGCATGCGCACTAAAAAAGGTGCATGTGAAGGAACGTTTTGGGGTCGAGGTGCCCACTATTGGTCCAAATGGGTCGTGGGAGGTGTCAAAATGAAGCGCTCCTCCAGGGCGATCAAGTCATGGTTGGGTGCATGTAAAATTAGGATTGGGCTTGAACATATAAAAAGCGAAAACACGGACTACCTAACACCTAAACACCTAAACCATGAGGAATCATGGATGTTTTGGGTCCAGACCATCGCCGGTCCAACAGTAACACAGTATACGCCCGTTACATTACGGTAGCATTCACTCGCTTAAGATCGATGAAAGCGCTCTGCGGCTGTACGCATGTGTCAGCTACATCGGAGAAGGATTTTACACGCCTCTTTTTCTGTTTAATAGCAAGTAAAATACACCAGGAGATGTGAAAATTATCAGAGAAGGTGACTAGACTTAATCATTTTTACTAACGGCTATTGCGAAATACCCCATTTATAAAAATTGAAAAAGAGGAAATTTATTATCTTCACCAAATTTTGGAAAAGTATGAAATCCCAAGAAAATATGTTACAGTACTAGCAGGCCAGACTTAATCATGTTATATAACATTTAAATTACTAATTTTATAAGCTCATTTGTCTAGCGTTCGTATTTTATGCTGTAGTGAAGTACCTGGGACAAAAGACTCGCTCAGTGACTGGGCCAGAAGACCGTTATATTATGCCATGCGCTCGGCAGATGGTAGAGAACGACACATGTCGGAGCTGCAGAATCCGTGATATTTCAAGAACGTGAACGCAGGAGGCAGATACAAGTCTGTGGGATCAGATTTGACATTTGTACTCCGTGTGCACCTGATGAAAGTACTCTTGGCGGAGATCTAATGTTATTAGTTAATGTCGCGTCACCAGAAAGCAGGAAGAGCGCATTTGAGGGACGATCTATCGACAAATCATGATAGACATTCTGCGGTTATTACTCCTATTTACAAGATATATTAGAGCCCAAACCTCTCAGATTTATTTTTTCGCTGCTTGTATGAAGCGAGGTACAAAACAATAACGACTGGTTTCCACTGTTTGAGAATTGTGCATATATATGACAGGGCACAGCTATGGGATAAAAAGGGGATTGTCTCTATACCCTGGTACCGTACTAAATTAAAAGCACAACAACCTGACTGGGGCATAGCATATATAGTGAGCCTGTGACACGGAGCATGCGCTGTGGGGTCGAGAGGTTGTATTTGATGCTGTTGGCCTATTGAATCAACCTCCCCACAGCGCATGCTCCATTTCGCAGGCTCCATTACCATCCCTGCCACCAATGGCGGAAGTTGACCTTTACTACGTTGCTATGACGTATAGGGGAAACCAACCAACGTACGGTTCAGTTTGAATCCGGCCGAACAACTCCTTTAGTGTTGCACATGAGCGAACTACTTTTCATATGCTCTGTCCAAATGAACAGGGAAAATTATCTTCAGATAATTCTTTTTAACGCTAGGTCAACAGAGGTATTATGCAGACTTGAAAAGTAATCGAAATGTTCGGTAAACATCTATTTTACTATATATGATGTCACTTCCGGCGATGTGCGCGAAGGCCCCGAATCCGGTCCAAAAATCTGACTGGTGGCTGGGGTGTTATTAGACCCCCAGCGAGGTGGTTGCTATTGAATAAACCTCGGCCATGCCGCCAAGATAGGCCTGGTCGTCTTACACGTACGTCCAATATCTTATAAACTTCTGGTCGCCGCATCAGCAGGGTTGTTCCTGGCACGCTATCGCCACAGTCAGAAAATGTCTGGGATAAAATGAAAAATTTGAGCAGTTGGGATTTAGAGCGGAGTTCAATAAAACTGTTCGATGACGCGGGTGATGACCAAACTGCATGTATCTCATGATACAGCACATTCTCATGGCACCAGATAATATACTTCCTACTGTCAGAAATACAGTGACAGTTTAGCTGGTTACAAACTCTTTCAATGGGAGAATGGATACAGCAAAGAAGAATTGGTTTTGAGATAAAAAAAAATGTATTGTCATCAATTTGTTCCTCTAAACAGAAAACGTTTATCTTGGGGTGCGTTCGATAACTAGTTCGGGAGCGCCGAACCAAACTCTGGGTTAACTCGGAGTAAAAACTCTATACCGAATCCGAATTAGGACATTACATGAAATGTAACTATGACGTCCTTGCATCAACCTTGACCTCCAGTATGGCCCGGGTGTTTTGAATGTTTTCCTCTGTCGATTTTGATTCGTTCAATCATGTAAATTGTGAACTAGTATAAGATTCCTCAGGTATTGGAATGAATCGTCATGGGAAATGCAAAATTAGAAGAGAATTGTATATGGAATGCCTTTGCGTATTCAGTCCAGGCATATTTCTGACGACGCATATGACTGATTGGATATAGTTGGGCAGTCCATTGTACAAAAGTAGACTGACCATGCAACCTGGACGTGCCGATCAGGTTAAGAATAATCGAGGATCTGCTGGGTCTACCGGTGTGGAGGTGTGATGGCTAATAATGTGCTGGCTAAGTGTTCTTTCTGATATCCTTTTCAACGGAAACTAAGAACGAACACTTATCTTCATCTGTCCTAGCTGGGTTAAAAGATAGGATCCGGCCACTCTTTGACCATCGGACATTCTAACATATACGGCATGCGTGGTTCTGTGAAGCTGTGAACGTTATACCTGGCGACTGCCGTTAGTGTGGCGACCAATTGATCGATAATGTATTTGGTTTGGGTAGACATGGATCACAAATGGCTGCATGAAGTACAAGATTGAGCTGAATAGCCGAACGGCGAGCTCCTCGCCACGAACTGACCGTGCATGTATTGATTATAGCATGAGAACAGGGCGGGATCATCCCGTGTACAGTTCCACGTCTTCAACTGAAGTAGGTTGCAAAGACGTGATTTATGTAACCATAATGAGAATGAAATAATTGATGATAAATCGTTTTAATCCGGAATACAACATAAAGGATATTATCGATTCTAAATCCCAGGATAAATGTAGGCCTACAGAGTGATACATGTTCTGTGAGCCATCTTCAGCTTTTCTCTTCAACGCTTATCTGCTTCCGATCCCCTCCTCCTAACACTCCATTTAATATCAACAAATGCTGTAATTTGACATACTGTTGTGCTGTTTGCCTGCATTACCTTGGTAATGTAGACAGAATGGCGACTTCTTTGAGTCTTTGAATAAATGGGGAGAACATAGGATGAAAAAGAACTGTGTCAATGATTCTCATTTGAAACTATTATTTTTTATTTATATTTATTTATTTTCTTTTAATATATATATATTTTTTTAAACAATATCCTACAGAGAGAATATTGAAGTTCACTCCCAGTTATGTCCTGCTAATGGGGAATGTTGAGGCAATTTACTGCTACATAAAATATTCGCTTCCCTTGCCCCTTCAATAACGACATATTGTTATTATATATCGCAGCTTGCTGTACATACGAGAAAGGATTGAACGGGGTTACGGTAACATGTCACAACACTTGCCTGCACTGGTTGACACATTGCCTCGGAGGCCCGGACAGCTGTTTGAGAACCAACCCATTTGATTGGCTGGGAATGGGGGCATCTGGGGAACGGCTGACTCCGTCCCCCCTTGGTTAGAACCGTTCGCGTCAGTTGGCAAACACGTGGAAGACAAAGTTGCAAAACCTGCGTTATAATTCCCCCCTTCAATCCCAATGAAGGAAAGTAATTATTATTTTCCCGTAATAAACCAGAGATATTTATGTTGTCCCATAGCATAGAGGCAACCGCCCGAGAATGGATGCGTGTCTCGCTAAATGTACGGAACAAATGGTTCTGAGCACTATTAAAAAACAGTAGCAGCATTTGCCGCTAACGCTTTAGTCAAGGATACCGATACTACCTGACCCTCCATCCGAAGAGAGACTGGACCCCTTTGTCGCACTCGCAGGTTGTGCAGAAAGACTGGGCTGGGGTTGTGCATCAGCAGTCGCACGCCTGCAGTCAGTTCTTCCAAGCATTTCCTAGACTTTTTCGGCTTTACCACTGGAATGTACAGAGCGAGGTTTTCTCTCCTGGCTGCAGCTCTCTTCGGCCTTCCCATAGTTAAAAACCAGCTTCAACAATATCAGGAATCGAAATTCAAAAGAACTTAGAATAAATTTATGAATGCAAATCGCTGTTATGCTAACCAAACTATGACCGAGTTTTGGATAGCTGCTTACAGCTGGTAACACGAGAGCCAATCTAGCCCCAGAACTCACTTTAGCTGCGAAAACTGACCTCTGGCCTAGTGGATTTCTGGGAGCAGAAACGGAAACGTCGCACCTGTTTGTTTACTTTCTTATTTATTCTACTTTTTATATGTTTTGTACTCTGTCCCAAATGGGATGCTCAGTGCAATAAAGAATCTTATCTTATCATGCACACAATTAATTTTCGGCGGAACCAATCTCGCATTCGTCTATTTCCGTATTGGCGGAAATTAGCCCAGTTGCTGAGTTCTGGTGATAGATTGCTATTATTCAACTAAACATAGAAATAGTTTTGTATAATTTGAATGAGTTATGTTCGTTTGGTTAAAATTAACTGAATTTCACAATAAAATGCACCCGGATCTCTCGATTATCAAAGGCACTATTTCTTAGCCGGCTCACTGCGTGATCGTCATACGCTCCCCACCAGTGGGGATTTGTGCGTTCTGTGTGAGAGGCTTGTTCCGCCAATACGGAAATAGCCGAACGTGAGATTGCACGAGAGCAACTGGCTCGCGCACGTGATAATTATCTCGGGGGCATAACTCCAGTACGTCAGGAATGCAACCAGACAAGGGTAGATAACGCTGGAAGTGGTTACCTCCCTTACACCATACAAGACGCACTTTTGCTCAAATTCGGATAATGTGAACTAACGATTAGCGTTAGTTGCATTTAATATCAAAATTGTGGGACGACGGTTAATAATAGGACCGCAAACAACTCGCTGAGAACACCGGTACGGATTAAAGTTCACCGGTGAATAAACCGTTAGAATTAATACTTAGCGAAAAGCAGCCCATCTCTTTCACAGCCACTCTATCCAAGCATTCTCATCGACGAATCGACACATTTCACAGCTTTCAAAGTTAAAAGGAAGCCATTTACCAGCTGAGTCAACCATTCATTTGCAGATATCTGTAATCTATTAATTTTGTCAATACAAATTTGTCAAATTTTTGTCAATACATCTGGGGAAAAGTTGTCTTGCAAATGGAAAGCAGGCTTACCGAAGTATGGAAATTGTAGAGTTTTCACTCTGATCCAGATACTTCAATATATGGAACCAAACATGTTCACTGGTCACCATCCGAGTGACCACTTCATTGAATGCAGAAATAGAAGGGGAGTCCGATGCCAGAAGATGAGGAGAGCGGGAGGTGTGACACCAAGAAAAATAGTCATGTGCCAGCCCTGGTGTACAGGATGAAGAAAGAATCGGCTTACTCACAAATACAGGGCTGGACCGCCGCTCGTTGATAGATGAGGAACAGCGACACCCAAACGACAAAAGTTAAGACTCTTTGCAAGAGTTCAGACGACCATTGCTGTGTTCGTGCCGATCCACACGAGCTGAGGTTAAAGAACTGGCGGAAGAAAGCCACAAGAGGGGAGAAATGGCTGCAAACAACCGCGGCGCCGACGTCACCGCGAAACCAGAGGAGATGGAAAAGACGACCTTTCTAGAATATTACAAAAAAAATATAATAAGGTAATGAAGGACCATGGGCTCACCGTACCGACCGCAGAAGACGGAAGAAGGAAGACGGTGGATCCAGGAACGGAGGGTAACGTGATCAATCGTCGTGACGGGTCGTCGGAAACTGTGAGCAGCTCGAGGACAGGTCCTCGCGAATGGAAGCGAGGCTACCACCACCGATACAGCGCCAAAGAAGCTGGAAAACGCAGACGTGGAAATTTTTAGATCCTGATGTTCACCAGTGTTCTCGTTGTATCCGGAAAAAAAATTCTATCCTGGCAAGCTCGCCATTGTAGAACTTTCGGTCTTCAAGACGACAAGGGCTTGTGCGCGGTCTTGGGTATTATAACGTAAGGTCGTTTGTTGACTCGGGAGAGGATGTCTACAAAACCCGTTCCAGATATATAGATTCCAGCTAGGCTACGAGATTTCTCGAAGATTTAGAACGGATGACAACAACAACTGATGATATATATAGTTTTTACTATATGCATTTTCATTCCAGCTTACAACATTTGTGAACTCTGCCGGTGGTGACAGGACAGTGCGATATTATAACTGTAATTTGGGAAACGCCAGACATTCTCTTTTATACTGCCCTAAATGAATGGGTGCAGTGTCAAACTCATCAAACTCTCAGCACAGTTATGACAATGAAACTGGCTAACTGTCTCCAAACTAAAACATGCCAATCACACTTGGGATTCATGCAGTACAAGTCTAGTGCGTTTACTTATCCACGCCATTAAATCATATAGCTGAATATCGAAGATCGGATCTGACGCCTACTGAAAATATAGTCAAGTAAAATTTCACATAGAAGATAACTGACAATGCTTGACCCTATAGGTCGTTAGATAGGATGTTTGTATTAATAGGCAGCATTCAGATCCAAAAACAATTCCCTCGTGCCAATCTGTCAGTCTCTAATATAACATGTACTGCATAGCATATACGAACCGAAAATAAGGTACAGTATGAAAGCTTATGAAATCATGAATTTTCGCTCAAAGCGAAATAAATAAAAGTTAGTATAATAAAATTGACGAAAGTATGGTAGCTAAGAAATTCCATATTTCACAATCTGTTATTTTTTAATTTTCGTATGCCATGTGAAATCTGTTTATTTGTCTGATACGTCCTAATTTTTACATATATAAATGTGTGTGACTGTACTGGTGTGTTGGTATCACATTATACGACGAAGATTTCTTTCTACATGTATTTCATTTTATTAAGTTTCCAAATTCAATAAACAGATTGTATACCTCAACGCCCATCCTTTATATCGTTTTACTCCTGTAATAGCCATAAATGACACAATCAAGGTAAACCAAGATGGTACATTAGGGGAAATACCATCTGAAGGCGACGCTATGAAAACTTCGTGCGAACTGTTTGCCGATAATCCAATGATCGACCACTTGCCAATTTCCCACTATTGGAAATACCGTAAATTCACGTCCCTTTGTCTTACATGACCGATTGTATAATTTATATCGACCTTTCTATCGGACAAATCTTTCTTTACATACTCCTAAAATCATTGCTCCAAAAGAATGGAACAAGCTGCCGTCAACGTTAAAGTCATGCAAATCCATATCACTATTCAAATCAAAACTGAAAGAATATTTTCTTAATGTATAAGGCTCTCACCGACCCAGGAATATGTTATATGGCAAACAAATGCACATTGTACATTTATGATCTCTGTTTATTGTTCATTTATGATCTCTGTTTCTTCACCCAGTCTTGTCTATATAAATCCTGTATAAATCTGTCTTTAAATATTTAGTTTTATATTACTTGGGACATTACAAGCCCTTTGGGGTTTTCATCCCGCCAGATTTTCATGATGTATGTCTATAAATTTCAACTTTACTGTACATATGTTTTATCTGGTGAATAAACGAACAAACAAACAAACAAACCGATAATCTACGATATCCCATAATAGGACAAGCACGACAAATTCTGCCTATCCAATTTGACATTGATTTGGTCGATCTTTTAATATAAGTCTATGGTCTATACTAAACCAGATTTTTCGTCTGAAGTAAAGCCTTTGAATTTAACGTTTACCACGCATTATGTCTGGACAAGATGCCTTATTTGAATAATGTTTCTCTGTATATAGATTGCAATAAACGTCATAAGGTGGTCATGCTGGGGTTACCCCAACATGGTGGCTCTGTACCTTTTATGCAACCGTCCGGTTTATTATATTGATCCTCATGTGTCTAACGGGCGTCATTTCAAATTATTCCGTCCAGGTGGCCACCTGATTGGCTACAAATGTAGGATGAAGTTCGCACGGGATTAATATAGTCCTGGTGTCCGATATAATAGTCTGAATTTGGCGGACCTTTTGGTCTTTGATATATGTTGGCATTTGTGGGAAGTTGATGCTGGGTCGACATCGGGCCTTACAGACTAGTCTTTTGTGTTAATTGCCGTCATTTACATCTGACGACGATACAACTCACCAATCTCCAATGTACGAGTTGTCACAGCGAAACAGCTCACCAATTACCAGTAAACGAGTTGTCAGAGCATTTCCATCATAGCTCTCTAGATTTGTATCTAATACCGCTTATGCCGGTGCTAGGGGCCGTGTGGTCATATCATCCAAGTTGCCACATGAACAGGTACAATAAAGCGTACCTGAGATACAACACATATCACGAATCGTTAGATTCTTGGTATGTGCTTTAGAATAGGTTTACCAGAAGACTATTCTGTGAAGTCATGTGACGCAGTCAGTATGTCGGCACCTCTTCCCACTTCCCTTATATGTGTTGTAATTGGACGAACATTTGTGAGAGGTGTCGTCCATGCAGACATAATTTAATGGGTTTTTGTCCTGTTTTGCACTTTTGTTTGCGGAACACTATGAACCAATGTTATTATGTGAATATAGTTGTTGCGTGATGTGTGAATTACGTTTTCGGAATAACCGGTACAATATTGTGCCTTGGGTGAATTAATGTATTAATCAAAATACTCTTCCTTAGGCCTACAGCTAAAAGCTTTACACTAATATTCCAGTTTTTCTGCTGTTGACACTGGACAGGCACTTATCTGTATGATAGTTGGCCATTGGCGGCGATGGTTAATGTTTAACGATATCTAACAATCCGTGACATATATTTAGCGGACACAAGTCTCACATCATGCATGCGTCATATTCGCATTAAGTTGTTGTCTTTGTATACTGGCCAGGCATGCTAACGGATTGTTCAAGGTTACAAGCGTGAAATCCTCAAGCATACCACTGTGAATAGAAACGACTGTCATTTGAAATATTAATGAAGTATTTTTGTTCAGCCATCTGAAGAATATAAAAGAAATACACGAACACGTCTTCTAACAATTGCTTCGGTGTTACAGACAATCAAAATGATCGAAGTTGCCGTTCAGTAAACTATGGATAGCGCCTGCCTCCTGCCATCGACTTTGGAGGAATTGCAGACCCCTAGAATATCGATGAATTCGTAGTTTAAAGCTTGTTTACAAAGTCATAGATTCGAAATGGTAGACAGAGAATTAGATTTATTGTCGCACTCAGCAATATTTCAGATATGAAGGGACAAACAATATTATTGTCGCACTCAGCAATATTTCAGATAAGAAGGGACAAACAATATTATTGTCGCACTCAGCAATATTTCAGATATGAAGGGACAAACAATATTATTGTCGCACTCAGCAATATTTCAGATATGAAGGGACAAACAATATTATTGTCGCACTCAGCAATATTTCAGATATGAAGGGACAAACAATATTATTGTCGCACTCGGCAATATTTCAGATATGAAGGGACAAACAATATTATTGTCGCACTCAGCAATATTTCAGATATGAAGGGACAAACAATATTAAACTCAATCAAAGGAAACTAATCTATCAAAACTCTAGCAAGGAAACTTATCTAAAAACAAAATTACATCACAAATCAATCGTTGTCAGGCGATATCTTATGAGACACTCTTGTTGTGCCCTCTAAGTAGTAGGTAGCAACTCGATCCGGTAGCGTTTTCCAGGGAGGTAACTCTTGGTTCCCTTTTTTCCGCCAGGGGGTGCCACCAGTCCCGTATGACTGAACATGATAGGACATGTACTGAAGTGTGACGTCATGTATGACGTCACTTCCGGTCTGCGTGAATCGGGCGTGTGTATTCCTTCGTGGTGATGCGGTCTGGTGGTGATGCGGTCGCGGGAAAAAGCTTCCGCGGAGAAAAAGTAGTCCCCAGACTTCAAATATGCTGCATGGTCCGATTGGGTCGAGTGAGGTATCAAAGTGAAGCATTCGTGAAGGGGCATCCAGTCATGGGTGGGTGCATGTAAAATTAGGATTTTTTCCCGAAACTATAAAAAGCGGAACACGGACTTTACCCCTAAAATAGGGGGAAACCCCTATCAACCCTAGTCAAAGGGCTAATATCGGTCCCCGGGCTTATCGGGGCCTGCCTATCAAGTCAATGGGGTGGGTGCATGTAAAATTAGGATTTTTTCCCGAAAATATAAACAGCGGAATACGGACTTTACCCCTAAAATAGGGGAAAACCCCTATCAACCCTAGCCAAAAGGGCTAATATCGGTCCCCGGACTTACTGGGACCTGCCTATCAAGTCAATGGGGTGGGTGCATGTAAAATTAGGATTTTTCCCCGAAACTATAAAAAGCGGAACACGGACGTTACCCCTACAATAGGGGTCTGTATTATACAATATAAGGGAAAATGCCTGTATGGGGTATGGGGATGGTCAATTTTTTTCGTGGGCTTTACTATGGCTTGTGGGGTCGCGTTTTTCTCGTCTCGCCAAGAAAATGACAATGGGAAGGGTCCCGGAGCGAATCGGTGAAATTTTTGGGAAAAGTCACCGAGGTCTGTATATAGGCCCATAGGCTGGCCATGGGGGGTATAGGTCCAACCTGGGAAATTCACACACGTTCATTGTGATATGGGTTGCTTGGATTTGTTTTTCACGTCTCGTCATTTAGAACACGATGGGAAGGGTCCCGGAGCGAAACGGTGAAATTTTTGGAAAAAGTCACCGAGGCCTGGGTAGGCCCATAGGCCTATACTGCATGGCTATGGGTGTATAGGTCCATACGGGGTGGACGTTTTGGGATCTAGGTGGGCCACTAATGGCCCGATGGGGTCGAGTGAGGTATCAATGTGAAGCCTATGTGAGGGGGCAACCGATGGGATGGATGTGGGGTAGGAATATCGTCATTCTGAGCATGCGCAATAGACAAAGTGTATGGAAATAGACGTTTTGGGATCTAGGGGAGCCACTAGTGGGCCGATTGGATCGAGTGAGGTATCAATGTGAAGCCTATGTGAGGGGGCATCTGATGGGGTGAGTGCGGGGTTGAAATATCGTCACTCTGCGCATGCGCAGTGGACAAAGGGTATGGAAATAGACGTTTTGGGGTCTAGGTGGGCCACTAGTGGGCCGATGGGATCGAGTGAGGTATCCATGTGAAGCCTATGTGAGGGGGCTAGACTAGGGTGTCGTTTCCATTCTGCTGCGCAGGTCACGTGGGTTGTGACGTCACTTCCGGGTTTCGCCTCCAAACCCAGAAGAGTTCCAATGTTCTCTTAGACGTCCGGATGTTCAACCTCCGGGGTTTTTCCCGGACCGGCCCGGCCCGGCCCGGCCCGCCCCGGCCGCAGCGCGCGCGCGCGGGTTCTCCGGCCGCTCGCGCGCGCGCGCGTCATCACCGGCAGTGCGCGGATGAATGTCGGGTCAAAAGGTCAAAGGTCACATCCAGGTCAAAAGGTCCAAGGTCTCCCTTTCGGCAAGGTTCGGAGACAATGTTGCGGCATCGATATACAGAGCTTGAACCCCAAAAGGAGATTGTAAATTAACCTGGGAAGGATGGGCAGTTCCATTTGGACCAATCAGCGGTCGAGAAAAAGAGCCAATGAGCGATCGATAAAAGAACCAATGGACGGGTAGTAGAATTTCGCTCACGTCTGCGCCTACATCCGGGTACTGGGATGCTTTCGCCTACGTCCGCGCCTACATCCGGGTTCTTGTACACCCGGGTAATGTTTTCTGGACATGGATGGGTGGTTCTACAGTAAGGGCCAGTTTTAAGTGGCTGTAGTCCGAATTTTTCAACCCAACATTTCAGCATTTTCGGGGGTATGATTTGTTACGAGGGAGTTTTTTCTTGACAATAATGATATTTTAAGCGATTGATGGAAAATATTTCTTGAAAAATGGTCATTTTTGAATTTATATAGTTAATTCTCTGTCATCTACGTCACAACAAAGATGCAAAAGTTCCCAGCTGCCCATATAAAATTTGATTTTATTTTCAGATGTCCTGTCTGGACACACTTATTACAATCTTCTCTGGTTATATTTTAATATACACTCAAAATAAAATTCCGTTTACTCGAACGGAAAAAATCCGTCCCCAGGGAATCAAGGGAATATTCCGTTATTGTAACGGATTCCTATTTTTAACGGATTCAACGGATTTTACTATCCGTTAAATTTAACGGAAAAGTCCGTCCCCAGGGAATACTCCGTTATTGTAACGGATTCTTATTTTTTAACGGATTCAACGTCGGGCCCTTGCTGGTAACCGGAAATTTATTAAATTTTATCCCATGCAAACTGGGTTTATATTGAGTGGACTTTTTCACGTAACTCTAACGTCCGAGTTAAGAGAATAATCCTCTCAGTATATAGACCATCGGAATCGTTCGTAATATCCAATGTTTATTGATTTTAACTCAAACCGCATTGATATTGACTGCGCTGATTAACTCTCATGTGGTTTTTAATTCAGTGCTTTTTCTTTGTCGAGGAAGAAATTAAAAAAAATTAAAATTCTATCGATCGGACAGAGTCGGACATGTTTGGCATATAATTCCGATATTGCTCATTAATCGCAAACGTAATTATACATGCAGATAAATTTTAAAATTACAATTTCCTGCTCATAAAAGTAAAAGAAATGAGTAGGTTCATTCAAGTTAGATAACTCTTGGTGCGGTGATGCCCACGACGGCCCGGTGTGGTTAGGTTAATGTGGAGATGCCTACACAGCCCAATTCAGAATGTGGGCTTCCCAGTACTTAACCCACTTGGGGCCAGTGTAGGCTTGCCCATGCCCCCACAGCCCGCGACATGCACACGTTTACCCAGGTGGGACCAATGATTACTTGCTGACTGATGGGATATTCCGTTGATGTAACGGATGAGTCCGTCAGTGCAATACAACAACGGAAGATTCCCTTACTATAACGTACTATTTCCGTTTATATAACGGATTAATCCGTTAAAACTACCTAACGAATAGGAATACGTTAAATTTTAACGGATTATTATTTTGAGTGTATATTTCCCAATGATATTTATATTGCGAAATGTCACACAATACATACAATCCACTATTCATAGGACCGGGATTCAATTACTTCCAAAATAATATTCTTTGTTGACTTCTGAATAGCAAGGAAAACGGACCAATAATATTTTCAATCTTTCTTATCAACGTGGATACATGTAGAATAATATACGTACTTTTCTATATCAGTTTGAGATTGCTTATCATCGAATATCGTCAAAAATGTCTCTCGTGTCGTAGATGACATCCGTGATGTAGATGACAAACTGTGACGTAGATGACCATTTCCCACATTTGGTCTACACTGTCCAAGAGATTGAGTCAATTCCACTCAATATTTTTGGGTAAAGATGTGACAGACCCAGACATTCTGAGTCATTTTCGATATTTACCCCAAAAAATTGCCTCAAAAGGAATCAAAAAAATTGTGTTAAAATCAAATTTGACCCATTGTAATGGGGTCCGTCAAGTCTATAACCAAAATTACCAAGCCGGAGTGATTCAATCTTTCTGACCGTTTCGCCCCCGTGAATAGCGATGGTTCTGGGATTTTACCATATTTCAAATTCCCCACTCACACAGTCCTTTAATCCTACTCTTCACTCATATATTGGCTTCGTTCGTCATCTCCGTAACGGCAATGTCATCCACGTCACGTTAAATGTCACATACGTCACACAAATGTGATGTAGATGACCGTGATGTAGATGACGCTGAGAACATGATTTGGCTCTTCAGTTCAGAATATTGGTATACTCAGCCTGGGACATTCAGTAAATATGGTGGATGGAGTCCGTAACTAACCTTTTATCTAGAGATAAGAGAACTAACACAGATTTTCGCTGAGATAATATCCGTTCGTAGATGACACAGAATAAACCTACTCCCTTAGTGTCAGTCAGTCTCAGCCCGAAACTAGTGAAATGTTGAAAAGCTGTGCACATTGCTTTACACTTTCCTTCAAAAGCGTAGGCATCGAGAACTGCTGGTAACCAAGTGATCATCTGAAGCCAACTCCACTGCCACCAGAGACCAAGTCAGTTTGCCGTGACGTAGATGACAGGCGACGCGGGGACAAAATTTTAAGAAAACTTATGAGAATTTATTTAAAATTATAGAATATTCACTTCTCACCTTGCAGGAAACAACAAATATTCATAATATTCTTGACAATGAAATGAACTGCAACAAGACATACCGTTCTTTAATGTCTTTTTCATCATCGACAGTTTCAGGGAATGTGGTAGGGGACATGTATTTTTGTTGGTACAAAGAATCTTAAATTACTCAGAAAAATGCAAACGAAGTCTTTTTTATTCGTTAATCGGTAGATGATCATTAGAAATCCTTAAATTAAGGATATACGATGACCACAAACATTAAGGGCCGCCCAGTACAAATATTTTTAGCTGTTTGGCACGGGGACATGAAAACTGGCCCTTACTGTAGAATGACCCGGATGGGTTACCTTTGGCTCCATTCTAGGCCACTGATTGGCTAATACGGTGTTCAAAGCCAGTTTCATGCATTATGCTCATATAGAAAACACACAAGACAGGGTTTTTTGGTGAGATCTCATTTTGTTTTTTATTCAGTAACAACAACAACGTGAGAACAACCACGTGAAAACTGAAGCCCAGAACAGGGGGCTTGTACATTGAAAGAACTGAAGCCCAGAACAGAGGGCTTGTAAACTTAAGCCCAGAACAGCGGGCGTGTGTACATTGAAAGAACTTAAGCCCAGAACGGGGCTTGTACATTGAAATGATGGGCGGCCCAGTCATATACGAGTACATCGCGGTCCTCGGCCTTGGGGTACTCGTCAAACATCTGTACGATGGTAGATAAGGGTCTTCCCC
This sequence comes from Hanleya hanleyi, assembly GCA_036873755.1. Lineage (NCBI taxonomy): Eukaryota > Metazoa > Mollusca > Polyplacophora > Lepidopleurida > Hanleyidae > Hanleya > Hanleya hanleyi. The sequence goes on along the minus strand of JAVTVY010022552.1, from coordinate 62,792 downwards.
GGCATCGATGGTACAGGTAAAACAAGCAATATTGTCCGCACACGCTACTGGCCAGGCTTTGCAACGTTTGACTGTTCCAACACCACGTCTCTGTGCCTTGATCCATGAAGTCTGTTAAATCGGGATGGAGGGGTAGCAGGCCGTACGTGGCAGGTGTGTTGATATCGCCCACGATGTGGTTGTCCACCACGTCCGAGTAGACGAAGAGTCCGTACATACCCGACTTCATATCCATCGGGATCTCGCCTTGGTGGGCGGTGGGACCAGCGAACGTCTGTAGATCGAAACCCAGCATTTGCTGTAGGATAGGACTCAGTACGACATTCGCGTTGGCGGTGACGATAAGCTGTGCCTTGTCGTTGTGTGCGTTGTAATCGAAGTCCACGTGATTCTTGAAGGGATAGGTTTTGATGGGTTTTGAAGTATTCGTGACCTCCCGTAGAGCCTTATAATGCAACAGTCTTGACAGCCCACCCATGAACTCCTTGGGAGTATCGTATTGGCCTTCGGGGAGGGTGAGTCGGGTGTCTTTTCCTTCGTAGGTCACCTCGTACCACACTTCATTGGCTCGCACGTTGTACCACGAGTACGGGTATTGGATATCCACGAGGCCACATTCCCACCGCCCAGGTAAATGCAACGGTTGCGGTAACTGGGTCACGTACTTGGCCAAGGTGTTGTCAGGAAACACATCCAGCGAACTGTTACTGGGTAGGGTGAGGTAAAACATGGCGACTGAGCTGTCCTGCTGCTGCTGTTGGTTTTAATAGGTGTTCCAGGCCTTGTGCGGTTGTGTCCGGCGTCGTGTTCGTCGCGTTGACTTGCTACGTGTCACGGCTCTGGAGATGTGGGGTGTCCTGATCAAGTCCGTATTCCGCTTTTTATATTTTCGGGAAAAAATCATAATTTTACATGCACCCACCCCATTGACTTAATAGGCAGGTCCCAATAAGCCCGTGGACCGATATTAGCCCTTTTGACTAGGGTTGATAGGTGTTTTCCCCTATTTTAGGGGTAAAGTCCGTGTTCCGCTTTTTATAGTTTCGGGAAAAAATCCTAATTTTACATGCACCCACACATGACTGGATGCCCCTTCACGAATGCTTCACAGTGATACCTCACTCGACCCAATCGGACCATGCAGCGTATTTGAAGTCTGGGGACTATTTTTTCTCCGCGGGAGCTTTTTCCCGCGACCGCATCACCACCAGACCGCATCACCGCTATGAATACACACGCCCGATTCACGCAGACCGGAAGTGACGTCATACATGACGTCACACTTCAGTACATGTCCTATCATGTTCAGTCATACGGGACTGGTGGCGCCCCCTGGCGGAAAAAAGGGAACCAAGAGTTACCTCCCTGGAAAACGCTACCGGATCGAGTTGCTACCTACTACTCCTCTAAATGCAACCGACATGTTCATATCTACCTAGTATAATCCCAATCTTAATAAATTAAAATCCTATATGCTTCTCTATCGTATGGTCGCGACCATACGATAGAGAAGCATATAGGATTTTAATTTATTAAGATTGGTATAATCCGTGGCGTGTCCTACTGTTCCTCCTACTCCGCTTTATTCACTGCACAGCGGGTCGCATAGGTGTGGCGCGGGATAGGTTTTCACTACCTGAGATGGGCCAGGCTTGCACCCTACCATAGAATGGGTCGACACAGCGGGTCGCATAGGTGTGGCGCGGGATAGGGTAGGACCTGAGTATGCCGGGGGTACTGGAATACTAGTACTTAGAAAAGGGGACCATAAACTCGGCTTCAAAGTCCCAAATAATTCTTTCAAGTTTACTGTAGACTGGGAATTTTATAAACACCTATAACAAAGTCTCTTTCTGCCATAACAACGTAATCATACAATCTAGGTAAACCTAGATGGTAAATTAGGGGAATACTAATATTCCGTGATATTATATCTGAATTTACTGAGATTGCGTAATCATAATACAATACCAGCTTGGTTTTTTTTCTTAGATTTCTCAGTGAATTCACATGCAGCGATAGTTTATGGTCTTAACTTCCGAATAATCTTACTGTTTATGCTGCTCTCGGGAGGAGAGATCATCAGCTTTCAATCAGTGTAACGAGGAGTCTGTGCAGGATGTTTATAGTGTAGGCCATATGTCTTTAAGTATAACTGTTAGGCCAATCCTCTAAATGAACCAGGTCTCCAACATCCATTTCGTCTCCCGAAGAACACATACTCTCTATCGTCTCGAGACGGTGCGGAAGGTCCAACCCAGACGCCACCGTGACTGTTCAACATTCTCAGCTAGCTCACCGCTCTCAATTTCCTGCAGGAACTTTATCAGCTTCGAGCATGATCATATGCACAACTTCCACAGTCTGAACCTTCTCATACACTTGAAAATTCTGCCGGTCCAATCGATCTCTTCCGAACAGAAGCATAGGATGATCATGTTGGAATTTTATCCTCAGTCGAAATGGTAGTTATTCAGCGAGGCGGATGTGAGAAGCAGGAAGCCTGCGACCCAGCATGTGTTTTACAGCTAGAACATCGCAACTTTATTGTCAGTAGATACATCAGGGGGGAAATGAGGTGTCACAAACCAAATTTGAGGTTATGGTCAAAGGTCACTGGCCTAAAAATCAGGAAATCTTCGAAAATTGCAAAGTTTTGTTGGTGGAGTCGGTAGGGAGAAAATTGTCGCGTGACAAAAGTGAAGACACGGTAAAAGGTCACTGTGACTCCAAAATACGCATTATTCATTAGAAATCACATTCTATGTCAGTGCTTAACATATTACGGGTAGACAATTTTTAACGTATTAAAACTGAGGCCGAAGGTCAGTGTGATCCCAAAATAAGCATTTTCTTACAAATCCCTAATTTATTGTCAGTAGATACATTAGGGGGAAACTGTGTCACGTCCCAAGATTGAGGTCAAGAGTGCCCTACACGGATAATTATATTCGGCGGCAACTGGACCATGGGTCCGCTTTTCGGCAACCAACTGTCGTAAAATCTTCAATCCAAATCACTCTTTTTGTATATATTTTCTGAAAGAGCATGATTAAACTATTATTTGTAAGACACAGCACTGACACGTTAAAGAAAATTAAACCTCGAACATTCACTTCTAAGCTCGCTTCATTTTTCCTAGAAACCCCCATAAAGGTCGAAATATCGTCAAATTCGGCCCAATTTCCAGAAAAATATGAAAGAGCGATTTCAATGTAACTTCTGTCCCGTCTTCTCAGACCGGGTGCTTACTTGAAAAGGCGAAAAAAGTGGGGGTCGGCCTACCCGTGTTTTGTCAGATTTTCTCGTCGTAATTGAGTCATTAGTGTTAGGCACATCCAAGGGGCATAACTGATGCAGGGCAAAATATACTCCGTTACCCCGGTCACTGCGTCGACGAATCCAGTCATCGATCCGTATATGCCAGTTTGAAGGACTGAATGTTGAACATGATGGTATTATAGATATAAGATATCGAGAAGGCAAGAAGAATTGTGAAGTAGCAGAACTCGAACGATCTACCTATTATGGTCCTGTTTTCCGATGGCGACGACAACGAGGGGCGACGCCAGATCCTGAAATAATATACGTACTTTTCTATATCAGTTTGAGATTGCTTATCATCGAATATCGTCAAAAATGTCTCTCGTGTCGTAGATGACATCCGTGATGTAGATGACAAACTGTGACGTAGATGACCATTTCCCACATTTGGTCTACACTGTCCAAGAGATTGAGTCAATTCCACTCAATATTTTTGGGTAAAGATGTGACAGACCCAGACATTCTGAGTCATTTTCGATATTTACCTCAAAAAATTGCCTCAAAAGGAATCAAAAAAATTGTGTTAAAATCAAATTTGACCCATTGTAATGGGGTCCGTCAAGTCTATAACCAAAATTACCAAGCCGGAGTGATTCAATCTTTCTGACCGTTTCGCCCCCGTGAATAGCGATGGTTCTGGGATTTTACCATATTTCAAATTCCCCACTCACACAGTCCTTTAATCCTACTCTTCACTCATATATTGGCTTCGTTCGTCATCTCCGTAACGGCAATGTCATCCACGTCACGTTAAATGTCACATACGTCACACAAATGTGATGTAGATGACCGTGATGTAGATGACGCTGAGAACATGATTTGGCTCTTCAGTTCAGAATATTGGTATACTCAGCCTGGGACATTCAGTAAATATGGTGGATGAAGTCCGTAACTAACCTTTTATCTAGAGATAAGAGAACTAACACAGATTTTCGCTGAGATAATATCCGTTCGTAGATGACACAGAATAAACCTACTCCCTTAGTGTCAGTCAGTCTCAGCCCGAAACTAGTGAAATGTTGAAAAGCTGTGCACATTGCTTTACACTTTCCTTCAAAAGCGTAGGCATCGAGAACTGCTGGTAACCAAGTGATCATCTGAAGCCAACTCCACTGCCACCAGAGACCAAGTCAGTTTGCCGTGACGTAGATGACAGGCGACGCGGGGACAGAAAATTTTAAGAAAACTTATGAGAATTTATTTAAAATTATAGAATATTCACTTCTCACCTTGCAGGAAACAACAAATATTCATAATATTCTTGACAATGAAATGAACTGCAACAAGACATACCGTTCTTTAATGTCTTTTTCATCATCGACAGTTTCAGGGAATGTGTGGTAGGGGACATGTATTTTTGTTGGTACAAAGAATCTTAAATTACTCAGAAAAATGCAAACGAAGTCTTTTTTATTCGTTAATCGGTAGATGATCATTAGAAATCCTTAAATTAAGGATATACGATGACCACAAACATTAAGGGCCGCCTAGTACAAATATTTTTAGCTGTTTGGCACGGGGACATGAAAACTGGCCCTTACTGTAGAATGACCCGGATGGGTTACCTTTGGCTCCATTCTAGGCCACTGATTGGCTAATACGGTGTTCAAAGCCAGTTTCATGCATTATGCTCATATAGAAAACACACAAGACAGGGTTTTTTGGTGAGATCTCATTTTGTTTTTTATTCAGTAACAACAACGTGAGAACAACCACGTGAAAACTGAAGCCCAGAACAGGGGGCTTGTATATTGAAAGAACTGAAGCCCAGAACAGGGGGCTTGTAAACTTAAGCCCAGAACAGGGGGCTTGTACATTGAAAGAACTTAAGCCCAGAACGGGGCTTGTACATTGAAATAATGGGCGGCCCAGTCATATACGAGTACATCGCGGTCCTCGGCCTTGGGGTACTCGTCAAACATCTGTACGATGGTAGATAAAGGTCTTCCCCGGCATCGATTGTACAGGTAAAACAAGCAATATTGTCCGCACACGCTACTGGCCAGGCTTTGCAACGTTTGACTGTTCCAACACCACGTCTCTGTGCCTTGATCCATGAAGTCTGTTAAATCGGGATGGAGGGGTGGCAGGCCGTACGTGGCAGGTGTGTTGATATCGCCCACGATGTGGTTGTCCACCACGTCCGAGTAGACGAAGAGTCCGTACATACCCGACTTCATATCCATCGGGATCTCGCCTTGGTGGGCGGTGGGACCAGCGAACGTCTGTAGATCGAAACCCAGCATTTGCTGTAGGATATGACTCAGTACGACACTCGCGTTGGCGGTGACGATAAGCTGTGCCTTGTCGTTGTGTGCGTTGTAATCGAAGTCCACGTGATTCTTGAAGGGATAGGTTTTGATGGGTTTTGAAGTATTCTTGACCTCCCGTAGAGCCTTATAATGCAACAGTCTTGACAGCCCACCCATGAACTCCTTGGGAGTATCGTATTGGCCTTCGGGGAGGGTGAGTCGGGTGTCTTTTCCTTCGTAGGTCACCTCGTACCACACTTCATTGGCTCGCACGTTGTACCACGAGTACGGGTATTGGATATCCACGAGGCCACATTCCCACCGCCCAGGTAAATGCAACGGTTGCGGTAACTGGGTCACGTACTTGGCCAAGGTGTTGTCAGGAAACACATCCAGCGAACTGTTACTGGGTAGGGTGAGGTAAAACATGGCGACTGAGCTGTCCTGCTGCTGCTGTTGGTTTTAATAGGTGTTCCAGGCCTTGTGCGGTTGTGTCCGGCGTCGTGTTCGTCGCGTTGACTTGCTACGTGTCACGGCTCTGGAGATGTGGGGTGTCCTGATCAAGTCCGTATTCCGCTTTTTATATTTTCGGGAAAAAATCATAATTTTACATGCACCCACCCCATTGACTTAATAGGCAGGTCCCAATAAGCCCGGGGACCGATATTAGCCCTTTTGACTAGGGTTGATAGGTGTTTTCCCCTATTTTAGGGGTAAAGTCCGTGTTCCGCTTTTTATAGTTTCGGGAAAAAATCCTAATTTTACATGCACCCACCCATGACTGGATGCCCCTTCACGAATGCTTCACATTGATACCTCACTCGACCCAATCGGACCATGCAGCGTATTTGAAGTCTGGGGACTATTTTTTCTCCGCGGGAGCTTTTTCCCGCGACCGCATCACCACCAGACCGCATCACCGCGAAGGAATACACACGCCCGATTCACGCAGACCGGAAGTGACGTCATACATGACGTCACACTTCAGTACATGTCCTATCATGTTCAGTCATACGGGACTGGTGGCGCCCCCTGGCGGAAAAAAGGGAACCAAGAGTTACCTCCCTGGAAAACGCTACCGGATCGAGTTGCTACCTACTACTCCTCTAAATGCAACCGACATGTTCATATCTACCTAGTATAACCCCAATCTTAATAAATTAAAATCCTATATGCTTCTCTATCGTATGGTCGCGACCATACGATAGAGAAGCATATAGGATTTTAATTTATTAAGATTGGTATAATCCGTGGCGTGTCCTACTGTTCCTCCTACTCCGCTTTATTCACTGCACAGCGGGTCGCATAGGTGTGGCGCGGGATAGGTTTTCACTACCTGAGATGGGCCAGGCTTGCACCCTACCATAGAATGGGTCGACACAGCGGGTCGCATAGGTGTGGCGCGGGATAGGGTAGGACCTGAGTATGCCGGGGGTACTGGAATACTAGTACTTAGAAAAGGGGACCATAAACTCGGCTTCAAAGTCCCAAATAATTCTTTCAAGTTTACTGTAGACTGGGAATTTTATAAACACCTATAACAAAGTCTCTTTCTGCCATAACAACGTAATCATACAATCTAGGTAAACCTAGATGGTAAATTAGGGGAATACTAATATTCCGTGATATTATATCTGAATTTACTGAGATTGCGTAATCATAATACAATACCAGCTTGGTTTTTTTTCTTAGATTTCTCAGTGAATTCACATGCAGCGATAGTTTATGGTCTTAACTTCCGAATAATCTTACTGTTTATGCTGCTCTCGGGAGGAGAGATCATCAGCTTTCAATCAGTGTAACGAGGAGTCTGTGCAGGATGTTTATAGTGTAGGCCATATGTCTTTAAGTATAACTGTTAGGCCAATCCTCTAAATGAACCAGGTCTCCAACATCCATTTCGTCTCCCGAAGAACACATACTCTCTATCGTCTCGAGACGGTGCGGAAGGTCCAACCCAGACGCCACCGTGACTGTTCAACATTCTCAGCTAGCTCACCGCTCTCAATTTCCTGCAGGAACTTTATCAGCTTCGAGCATGATCATATGCACAACTTCCACAGTCTGAACCTTCTCATACACTTGAAAATTCTGCCGGTCCAATCGATCTCTTCCGAACAGAAGCATAGGATGATCATGTTGGAATTTTATCCTCAGTCGAAATGGTAGTTATTCAGCGAGGCGGATGTGAGAAGCAGGAAGCCTGCGACCCAGCATGTGTTTTACAGCTAGAACATCGCAACTTTATTGTCAGTAGATACATCAGGGGGGAAATGAGGTGTCACAAACCAAATTTGAGGTTATGGTCAAAGGTCACTGGCCTAAAAATCAGGAAATCTTCGAAAATTGCAAAGTTTTGTTGGTGGAGTCGGTAGGGAGAAAATTGTCGCGTGACAAAAGTGAAGACACGGTAAAAGGTCACTGTGACTCCAAAATACGCATTATTCATTAGAAATCACATTCTATGTCAGTGCTTAACATATTACGGGTAGACAATTTTTAACGTATTAAAACTGAGGCCGAAGGTCAGTGTGATCCCAAAATAAGCATTTTCTTACAAATCCCTAATTTATTGTCAGTAGATACATTAGGGGGAAACTGTGTCACGTCCCAAGATTGAGGTCAAGAGTGCCCTACACGGATAATTATATTCGGCGGCAACTGGACCATGGGTCCGCTTTTCGGCAACCAACTGTCGTAAAATCTTCAATCCAAATCACTCTTTTTGTATATATTTTCTGAAAGAGCATGATTAAACTATTATTTGTAAGACACAGCACTGACACGTTAAAGAAAATTAAACCTCGAACATTCACTTCTAAGCTTGCTTCATTTTTCCTAGAAACCCCCATAAAGGTCGAAATATCGTCAAATTCGGCCCAATTTCCAGAAAAATATGAAAGAGCGATTTCAATGTAACTTCTGTCCCGTCTTCTCAGACCGGGTGCTTACTTGAAAAGGCGAAAAAAGTGGGGGTCGGCCTACCCGTGTTTTGTCAGATTTTCTCGTCGTAATTGAGTCATTAGTGTTAGGCACATCCAAGGGGCATAACTGATGCAGGGCAAAATATACTCCGTTACCCCGGTCACTGCGTCGACGAATCCAGTCATCGATCCGTATATGCCAGTTTGAAGGACTGAATGTTGAACATGATGGTATTATAGATATAAGATATCGAGAAGGCAAGAAGAATTGTGAAGTAGCAGAACTCGAACGATCTACCTATTATGGTCCATGTTTTCCGATGGCGACGACAACGAGGGGCGACGCCAGATCCTGAAATAATATACGTACTTTTCTATATCAGTTTGAGATTGCTTATCATCGAATATCGTCAAAAATGTCTCTCGTGTCGTAGATGACATCCGTGATGTAGATGACAAACTGTGACGTAGATGACCATTTCCCACATTTGGTCTACACTGTCCAAGAGATTGAGTCAATTCCACTCAATATTTTTGGGTAAAGATGTGACAGACCCAGACATTCTGAGTCATTTTCGATATTTACCTCAAAAAATTGCCTCAAAAGGAATCAAAAAAATTGTGTTAAAATCAAATTTGACCCATTGTAATGGGGTCCGTCAAGTCTATAACCAAAATTACCAAGCCGGAGTGATTCAATCTTTCTGACCGTTTCGCCCCCGTGAATAGCGATGGTTCTGGGATTTTACCATATTTCAAATTCCCCACTCACACAGTCCTTTAATCCTACTCTTCACTCATATATTGGCTTCGTTCGTCATCTCCGTAACGGCAATGTCATCCACGTCACGTTAAATGTCACATACGTCACACAAATGTGATGTAGATGACCGTGATGTAGATGACGCTGAGAACATGATTTGGCTCTTCAGTTCAGAATATTGGTATACTCAGCCTGGGACATTCAGTAAATATGGTGGATGGAGTCCGTAACTAACCTTTTATCTAGAGATAAGAGAACTAACACAGATTTTCGCTGAGATAATATCCGTTCGTAGATGACACAGAATAAACCTACTCCCTTAGTGTCAGTCAGTCTCAGCCCGAAACTAGTGAAATGTTGAAAAGCTGTGCACATTGCTTTACACTTTCCTTCAAAAGCGTAGGCATCGAGAACTGCTGGTAACCAAGTGATCATCTGAAGCCAACTCCACTGCCACCAGAGACCAAGTCAGTTTGCCGTGACGTAGATGACAGGCGACGCGGGGACAGAAAATTTTAAGAAAACTTATGAGAATTTATTTAAAATTATAGAATATTCACTTCTCACCTTGCAGGAAACAACAAATATTCATAATATTCTTGACAATGAAATGAACTGCAACAAGACATACCGTTCTTTAATGTCTTTTTCATCATCGACAGTTTCAGGGAATGTGGTAGGGGACATGTATTTTTGTTGGTACAAAGAATCTTAAATTACTCAGAAAAATGCAAACGAAGTCTTTTTTATTCGTTAATCGGTAGATGATCATTAGAAATCCTTAAATTAAGGATATACGATGACCACAAACATTAAGGGCCGCCTAGTACAAATATTTTTAGCTGTTTGGCACGGGGACATGAAAACTGGCCCTTACTGTAGAATGACCCGGATGGGTTACCTTTGGCTCCATTCTAGGCCACTGATTGGCTAATACGGTGTTCAAAGCCAGTTTCATGCATTATGCTCATATAGAAAACACACAAGACAGGGTTTTTTGGTGAGATCTCATTTAGTTTTTTATTCAGTAACAACAACAACGTGAGAACAACCACGTGAAAACTGAAGCCCAGAACAGGGGGCTTGTACATTGAAAGAACTGAAGCCCAGAACAGGGGCTTGTAAACTTAAGCCCAGAACAGCGGGCGTGTGTACATTGAAAGAACTTAAGCCCAGAACGGGGCTTGTACATTGAAATGATGGGCGGCCCAGTCATATACGAGTACATCGCGGTCCTCGGCCTTGGGGTACTCGTCAAACATCTGTACGATGGTAAGGGTCTTCCCCGGCATCGATGGTACAGGTAAAACAAGCAATATTGTCCGCACACGCTACTGGCCAGGCTTTGCAACGTTTGACTGTTCCAACACCACGTCTCTGTGCCTTGATCCATGAAGTCTGTTAAATCGGGATGGAGGGGTGGCAGGCCGTACGTGGCAGGTGTGTTGATATCGCCCACGATGTGGTTGTCCACCACGTCCGAGTAGACGAAGAGTCCGTACATACCCGACTTCATATCCATCGGGATCTCGCCTTGGTGGGCGGTGGGACCAGCGAACGTCTGTAGATCGAAACCCAGCATTTGCTGTAGGATAGACTCAGTACGACACTCGCGTTGGCGGTGACGATAAGCTGTGCCTTGTCGTTGTGTGCGTTGTAATCGAAGTCCACGTGATTCTTGAAGGGATAGGTTTTGATGGGTTTTGAAGTATTCTTGACCTCCCGTAGAGCCTTATAATGCAACAGTCTTGACAGCCCACCCATGAACTCCTTGGGAGTATCGTATTGGCCTTCGGGGAGGGTGAGTCGGGTGTCTTTTCCTTCGTAGGTCACCTCGTACCACACTTCATTGGCTCGCACGTTGTACCACGAGTACGGGTATTGGATATCCACGAGGCCACATTCCCACCGCCCAGGTAAATGCAACGGTTGCGGTAACTGGGTCACGTACTTGGCCAAGGTGTTGTCAGGAAACACATCCAGCGAACTGTTACTGGGTAGGGTGAGGTAAAACATGGCGACTGAGCTGTCCTGCTGCTGCTGTTGGTTTTAATAGGTGTTCCAGGCCTTGTGCGGTTGTGTCCGGCGTCGTGTTCGTCGCGTTGACTTGCTACGTGTCACGGCTCTGGAGATGTGGGGTGTCCTGATCAAGTCCGTATTCCGCTTTTTATATTTTCGGGAAAAAATCATAATTTTACATGCACCCACCCCATTGACTTAATAGGCAGGTCCCAATAAGCCCGTGGACCGATATTAGCCCTTTTGACTAGGGTTGATAGGTGTTTTCCCCTATTTTAGGGGTAAAGTCCGTGTTCCGCTTTTTATAGTTTCGGGAAAAAATCCTAATTTTACATGCACCCACACATGACTGGATGCCCCTTCACGAATGCTTCACAGTGATACCTCACTCGACCCAATCGGACCATGCAGCGTATTTGAAGTCTGGGGACTATTTTTTCTCCGCGGGAGCTTTTTCCCGCGACCGCATCACCACCAGACCGCATCACCGCTATGAATACACACGCCCGATTCACGCAGACCGGAAGTGACGTCATACATGACGTCACACTTCAGTACATGTCCTATCATGTTCAGTCATACGGGACTGGTGGCGCCCCCTGGCGGAAAAAAGGGAACCAAGAGTTACCTCCCTGGAAAACGCTACCGGATCGAGTTGCTACCTACTACTCCTCTAAATGCAACCGACATGTTCATATCTACCTAGTATAACCCCAATCTTAATAAATTAAAATCCTATATGCTTCTCTATCGTATGGTCGCGACCATACGATAGAGAAGCATATAGGATTTTAATTTATTAAGATTGGTATAATCCGTGGCGTGTCCTACTGTTCCTCCTACTCCGCTTTATTCACTGCACAGCGGGTCGCATAGGTGTGGCGCGGGATAGGTTTTCACTACCTGAGATGGGCCAGGCTTGCACCCTACCATAGAATGGGTCGACACAGCGGGTCGCATAGGTGTGGCGCGGGATAGGGTAGGACCTGAGTATGCCGGGGGTACTGGAATACTAGTACTTAGAAAAGGGGACCATAAACTCGGCTTCAAAGTCCCAAATAATTCTTTCAAGTTTACTGTAGACTGGGAATTTTATAAACACCTATAACAAAGTCTCTTTCTGCCATAACAACGTAATCATACAATCTAGGTAAACCTAGATGGTAAATTAGGGGAATACTAATATTCCGTGATATTATATCTGAATTTACTGAGATTGCGTAATCATAATACAATACCAGCTTGGTTTTTTTTCTTAGATTTCTCAGTGAATTCACATGCAGCGATAGTTTATGGTCTTAACTTCCGAATAATCTTACTGTTTATGCTGCTCTCGGGAGGAGAGATCATCAGCTTTCAATCAGTGTAACGAGGAGTCTGTGCAGGATGTTTATAGTGTAGGCCATATGTCTTTAAGTATAACTGTTAGGCCAATCCTCTAAATGAACCAGGTCTCCAACATCCATTTCGTCTCCCGAAGAACACATACTCTCTATCGTCTCGAGACGGTGCGGAAGGTCCAACCCAGACGCCACCGTGACTGTTCAACATAATTTCTCAGCTAGCTCACCGCTCTCAATTTCCTGCAGGAACTTTATCAGCTTCGAGCATGATCATATGCACAACTTCCACAGTCTGAACCTTCTCATACACTTGAAAATTCTGCCGGTCCAATCGATCTCTTCCGAACAGAAGCATAGGATGATCATGTTGGAATTTTATCCTCAGTCGAAATGGTAGTTATTCAGCGAGGCGGATGTGAGAAGCAGGAAGCCTGCGACCCAGCATGTGTTTTACAGCTAGAACATCGCAACTTTATTGTCAGTAGATACATCAGGGGGGAAATGAGGTGTCACAAACCAAATTTGAGGTTATGGTCAAAGGTCACTGGCCTAAAAATCAGGAAATCTTCGAAAATTGCAAAGTTTTGTTGGTGGAGTCGGTAGGGAGAAAATTGTCGCGTGACAAAAGTGAAGACACGGTAAAAGGTCACTGTGACTCCAAAATACGCATTATTCATTAGAAATCACATTCTATGTCAGTGCTTAACATATTACGGGTAGACAATTTTTAACGTATTAAAACTGAGGCCGAAGGTCAGTGTGATCCCAAAATAAGCATTTTCTTACAAATCCCTAATTTATTGTCAGTAGATACATTAGGGGGAAACTGTGTCACGTCCCAAGATTGAGGTCAAGAGTGCCCTACACGGATAATTATATTCGGCGGCAACTGGACCATGGGTCCGCTTTTCGGCAACCAACTGTCGTAAAATCTTCAATCCAAATCACTCTTTTTGTATATATTTTCTGAAAGAGCATGATTAAACTATTATTTGTAAGACACAGCACTGACACGTTAAAGAAAATTAAACCTCGAACATTCACTTCTAAGCTTGCTTCATTTTTCCTAGAAACCCCCATAAAGGTCGAAATATCGTCAAATTCGGCCCAATTTCCAGAAAAATATGAAAGAGCGATTTCAATGTAACTTCTGTCCCGTCTTCTCAGACCGGGTGCTTACTTGAAAAGGCGAAAAAAGTGGGGGTCGGCCTATCCGTGTTTTGTCAGATTTTCTCGTCGTAATTGAGTCATTAGTGTTAGGCACATCCAAGGGGCATAACTGATGCAGGGCAAAATATACTCCGTTACCCCGGTCACTGCGTCGACGAATCCAGTCATCGATCCGTATATGCCAGTTTGAAGGACTGAATGTTGAACATGATGGTATTATAGATATAAGATATCGAGAAGGCAAGAAGAATTGTGAAGTAGCAGAACTCGAACGATCTACCTATTATGGTCCATGTTTTCCGATGGCGACGACAACGAGGGGCGACGCCAGATCCTGAACGAGTTCACAGAAGCGGTCCTCGACAGAGTGCACACGATGGAGAGGTGTGCCATCATTCACCACTACTGGACTATGACCGCCATCCTTGATGCTCGGGCTATGGACCACGAGCGCTCACGCCGGAACCAGCGACGGCTGGTTGGCCTAGTCATGGTCTGTGCCCTATTGACCCTGGCGCTGTGGCATTGACAGTGGGACCTGACTATAAATACGAGGGTCAGACACAGTGTGCGTCATTCAACGATCGTCATTGGGTCAACCATGTCACCAGTTCTACGAGCCATCCTTCCCCTTACACCCCGGGTGGGGTTACACGTCTATGAAGATAAAGTCACCCTCGTGGAAGACCGTGGAGATGTTTGCTGGTCGCGCGCTGAGACCGTATCGAATACGGTTACACTACACCGTGACGGCTGGACCAAATTTAAACGGGTGTTGAGCGGTGAGCTCGACGGACACCTCATCCACATAGACAATGCCATCTACGTATACCGTGGACCTTTCTTCCCACGCCTGGGCCGTTACCAAGACCCTACGCGAGGCTTCACCCTAGACCCCCATCTGTGGACAGCCTTCGAGAAAGTGGTGCCTATTGTGGACCAGCTGTTTACACCGGACGAGCGGTCAGCTGTTCAGTTGGAGTGGGCTCGTGCCCTGAGTGAAGCGGCGGTAGAGCCCAACGAACAAATTACCAAACCTAGCAATGAACCAGACGATGATGCCATTGATTATCCGGCTAGACTCAGTCAGCCCAGTGATATGACCAGCCGATCCTTTGATCTCACGGGGTTCTCCCTATAAATACGAGAGACAGTCAAATCTGGTATCATTCACGTACTGACCATGACGGAGCATATAATACTGGCGTATCTCAGCTTGACCCCCGAGGTTTTCCTGCACGTGTATGCGGATAAGGTCGATATCATGGAGGAGGTGGGAGACATCTGTGATGCGGACCCTACACAACCGTGCCCGGCCCACATTCGTCTGTCCCGGGAGGGCTGGACCAAATTCAAACGAGTGTTGTCTGGTGAACTGGACGGCGACCTCATTCACTTGTGTCACGATGTGTACATCCGACGCGGCCCTTTCTTTGCTCAATTGGCTCGGCTAGATGGGGGTACAGTGCATTTTACCCTTCACCCTGATCTATGGTCTGCATTGGAAGATGCCGTGGTAGATGTGGATCAAGTGCTTATCAAGCGGTCATCAGACGAGTTGGACTGGTCATTTGCCATGGACACTGTGCTGGCAGAAGCCAACGAAGAAAATCAGAAAGAAAGAAACTCCGGCCCAAGATATACCCGTTATAAATAAACGATAGAGCCAGGGTCCATCATCATTTGTCACCATGAAGCGCTGGGAGAAGGTGTTGGATAACTTACACTACAGTCCCGACAGTCCGGCGGCCTATAGTGCATTGTCGGCTCTCTATCGAGCGGCCAAACCTCAGGGGATACAACGTGCCCAAGTCCGAGATTCGTTAAGAAAACAAGACACCTATACCTTACATCGATCTGTCCGTCGCCATTTTCTACGGAACCGGGTCATCGTGGGAGGAATAGATGCCCAGTGGCAAGCCAGTTTGGTCATTAGAAACGCCAACCTAACCCGATGGGAATCGGTATATCGTGGCGTGCATCGATATCCTGTCGAAGTATGCGTGGGTGGTACCCATCCGGACGAAAACGGGGGCGAATCTCATAGCCGCGTTCAAGGACATCTTCAAGACCGGGCGCAAAACCTTGTATTTGCAAACCGGCGAAGGCAAGGAATTCCTCAACAGACCGTTCCAACAGTTTCTGAAAGCCAAGAAGGCGTTTTTCTTCCATAAGTACAACGAGACCAAGGCTTCCGTTGTGGAAAGGTTCAACAGGACATTCAAAGGCCGCATGTATAAATATTTCACCTATAAGAATACAAGGCGGTACATCGATGTTCTCCCGAAACTTGTGAGTAGTTACAATCGAGCCTATCATCGAAGTATAGAGAGAGCCCCCATTACCGTGATCCAACGCAATGAAGCCCAAGTCCGGCGTGTCTTGTATCCCAGGCAATCGCAGCGAACGACGAAGGAGGTGTACAAGGTCGGGGACCCTGTACGGATCAGTAAAGTGAAGGGCAAGTTCGAGAAAAGCTACTTGCCCAACTGGAGCGATGAGCACTTCCTGATTAAACGGCGCCTACCCCGACAGCAGCGAGTCTATGAACTGGAAGATCTTCAAGGGGAACCGTTGCTAGGGACGTTTTAAGAGACGGAATTACAGCCTGTCGTAAAAACACAGCAAGACTACTACACGGTGGAGCAGATTTTGAAAACGGAACGTCGGCGTGGCAAACTGTTTCATTTCGTGAAATGGCAAGGTTGGCCCAGTTCCTTGAATTCCTGGGTGGCGGCCAACCAGGTGAAACGACTATAAAGCCAGACACCACTACCGTCATCCTTCATTCCACGTTCGACGACGGTGCTATGGACAAGCAGCAGCTGCCTCTGAACACAGCGTCTCCCAAAACGCGCAAAGCGCAAGTGGGCTTTGTGGTGATATTGCTAACCCTGCTGAGTGTGTTGTACGGAGGTGTGTTTTACGACGTAGCCTATGTCAGCACGCTACTTAACCAACTGAGAACACCAGCCACCAGTGCAACCAGTCTACAGATAGCACCAGTCAACCCCGTATCGGGCCCAGTCATCACCACACCCCGTGTACAAGCCACATCGAGCTCCACACCAAGCTCCACACCTACACCACGTACATCCACTACGTCTGAAAACCCACCGGATTTCATCCCTCACAGTGAACAGACAAAGACGACCGACGTTGTACCCACCACCATCATCCCTCACAGTGAACAGATAACGACGACCGCCACCACCATCAGTCCAGTTCACTCGTACCAAATTTACAAGAGCGGGTTACCACGACAACGGATACACCTCGAACCATGGACCCTCGGTGGCAGCATCCCTTCACTTGCGTCATCGCAGGACCGACGGGTTCCGGCAAAACGCACTTCGTCAGGAAGCTCCTCCAACACGCCGACAGCATGATCACCTCACCCATTGCCCGAGTCGTGTGGTGTTACGGAGAATGGCAGGAAGCGTATGCAGCAATGCCCCACATCACGTTCCTGGAAGGCCTACCCAACCTGGCCGATTTGGAACCCGACACCTTGGTGGTTCTGGATGATCTCATGGCGGAGACGGATGCGCGGGTCACCCAGCTCTTTACCAAAGGCAGCCACCATCGACGGCTCAGCATCATCTACATTGTGCAGAATCTGTTCAGTAAAAACAAAGAACATCGGAACATCAGATTAAATGCCCACTAACTGGTGGTCTTCAAAAACCCGAGAGATACCACTCAACTGCTGCACCTGGCGAGACAGATGTATCCCGGCCGCACACCGTTTGCGTTGGAAGCCTTTAAAGATGCCACAACCCCTCAGCACGGGTATATGCTCTTCGACCTCAAGCAAGCCACCCCCGACCACCTTCGACTACGGACCGGCGTCTTTCCCGGAGAGAACCACCACGTGTACATGCAAAAATAATGTAAACACACCCACAGTGGCTCCCCCAGCTGGAGTGTGTGTTTGATGATGGGGATAATAAAAAGAATGAATACCACAGCATGGTTGACTTTGTCTCTGTTCTCTGAAGTGGATAAAAAGGGCAGAGTTGTGGGTTCTGGCATTAGTTGTACATGATGTCTGCGCGAGTACGGAAGCACGCTCCGACGCTCCGTGTATTGAAGACGGCCCCACCCGAGTTGGTCCGAACCATTGTACGCGGTGCGGACCCTGACCGTGTGCGCTGTCTGTGCGAGATCGGGTACAACCTGTTAAAAGGCAACGTACCACTGACTCCGGTTCAGAAGACCAAGTTGGCCAAGCATAAGACAGGTCTCTGAACCTTAGTCCAGAAGCGGGTCCCTCAAACACAAAAGAAAAAGGTGTTACAGAAAGGCGGCTTTCTCGGGGCCATCTTAGCACCGTTGGCCGCTTCCGTGTTGGGTCCAGTATTGGGTGGACTCTTCGACCGACAATGAACCACACGAAAAAAATGGTCCTCGTCGAACCACGGTTCCTTCAAAACCTCCAATCACCCTACCCTGTCCCACCTACGGTGAAGACCATAAACACCCTCGATGGACAGATGCAACAGATCTTACAGAGACCGGGGTTAAGCGACAGTGAGAAAGTACAACGGTACAATGAGACGCTTCAACGGTACATGACGTTCATGGACCAATACAAAACCCTCTCTACCCCAGCACCACCACCACCACCACCACGTGACACACTGCCTACCTCAGCATCGCTCCAACAGCTGCCATTACCAGGGTACCACCCACAGCCCCACAGTGGGTAGAAGACGAAGTGCTGAAGAGTGTACCTGCATCGTTCAAGAAACAAGCTGGCCTGGTATTACAACGGATGAAACAGAATCCTAACATGACTTGGAATGATAAAGGCGAACTCCTGGTACAGAATCAGGTGACGACCCACATGACGGATTTAGTGAATGACCTGATGCGTAAACGCAGGTCGCACACGGATCCTCGGGGATGGGAGGTCTTCGCTCAAGGCTTGTAAGACATGCATGTACCACAGGAATTGGTGGGGAACCCCCACCGCTGGGCCTTTATGCAGCGAACCCAGCAATCGCCGAGTGGCCCACTACCTTCTTGGGAATTCGAATGGGAACCGGAGTCACCCCCCAAAACACCACCACCACCACCACAACGGGCACCTTCTTTTCAGACCTTTAAAAAACCATCCTTGATCAGGACACCCCACATCTCCAGAGCCGTGACACGTAGCAAGTCACCGCGACGAACACGACGCCGGACTCAACCGCTCAAGGCCTGGAACATCTATTAAAACCAACAGCAGCAACAGGACAGCTCAGTCGCCATGTTTTACCTCACCCTACCCAGTAACAGTTCGCTGGATGTGTTTCCTGACAATTACAAGCGTATAGTCCGTCATTCATAATCCAGCCGTCGTCCATTAGAGAATATCCGCGTCCATAATCCAAAGACCTATTCCATTTCCATATAACAGTATTAGCACCAAATTCAAAAAGACAAAAGTATACATAAACATAGGCTTGTTTCCTGCAAGAGAAGCGGTCAACAATTTTCAATGATGCCGGCAAGACATCATGATGTTCCAAAATATCAAATCCGTATCGCTGATCAGTATTCTTAATCCATAATATTCGTTATAGTCGTCATCTAAAAATGATGTACCTCAGTCACGCTTTGATTGTGACTGTTCATATGAGTACCATGAAGATCTTTAAGTACATGGGCTCATACGGCCCCTAGCCCCGGGTTAAGCGGAATTAGACACATGTTACGAAACGTAGCGCCATAGATCTTGCACGCTACGTTCGTATTTTGCTATCAGCATGCGATATGTATCGCCAAATTTGAAAAACTTTGAGTGGAGGCGCTTGGTGGAATAGCCCTGTTTTATAAGTTTCTGCAACAATGTTTGTGACGTTGATTAAAATCGTCACATTTAACACAGGATCTAGCAAATGCTACTAAGCGAGATATGTATACGCCATATGCAGGTCCCACTGGAATATTACTATCAAGAAAGGGATAGTTTACGATGTCGAAATTGTAATCATCTCTTTTGTCATAAAGTCGACGAGAGAGAATGCCCGCTTCATTTTTATAGAGGTAGAGATCTAAATAAGATGTGCCTGTAAAGCTATCTGTAGTTTCCTTCAAATCCAGTGAAGGTGGATATATATCCTTCACTGCGTCATTTATATAGCGATTATCCACAGCCAGAAGATCGTCTATATAGCGTTTGGTGAATGAGAAGGAACGGGCTTTGAGTGGATCGGTTTTTGAAAGCGCCAGCATATAGTCATATTCATAAGAGAACAGATACAGGTCAGCCAACAGGGTGCACAATTAGTACCCATTGGAATACCTATATGCTGCTGATATATTGTGTTGCCAAATTTCACATAGATATTTTTAATGAGAAATTCAAACAACTCTATAAACAAAGAAACATCCCACGAATGATATCTCTTGTATGTAGTCGAGCTAAAGAATGCTTTATGGCTTCCGACATTAATATATCTACGATCAGTTTTCTTGAACACAGATACTATTAATGAACTTATACGGTCAATAAGGTCCTGATGAGGGATTGTAGTATAGAGAGTCAAGAAATCCCATGTGGATACATGTCTGTACGGTATGTGACCTTTAGCATCAAGTTCTTCCGTAAGACATTTTGAGTTTTTCAATATCCACATACATTCAACGCCAGAGTTCTTGAAAATAGTAGCGCAATACCTTTCCCAAAATGCTTTTACCTCCTGAAGGGCCCTCGTCAATAGGGTTGAAAGAAGCTTGGTGGTGCAGCTTCTAGAACCAGCTATGAATCTAGCTTTGTATGGTGATTTATGCATTTTGGGAGTCCAGTATAATTTTGGTATGTCGCTATGATTGGTTGGAAGACAAATACCTCTTTCCCTGAGAAACTTTTTGTGATTGTTAAATAAATCTTCCAGAGTAAATGCAGTTTAGGAGTAAGTAGATGTATTTGATGAAGATATGTCTACACTCAATTCTTTAACCAGCACCTGGTAATAGTAATATTTACATATGAATATTATATTATTCGGAGCTTTGTCTGCTGGGACTATGACGAATTTACTCTGGAGATTTGCTAGAACTTCTTGCGATTTGAGGTTTCTCAGTACTTGTTTTGCTTGGGGAAGAGTACTTCTGTCAATATGGCGGATTGTTTGAGACCACCGTGGCCAAGTACTTGACCCACTTACCGCAACCGTTGCATTTACCTGGGCGTTGGGAATGTGGCCTCGTGGATATCCAATACCCTTATTCGTGGTACAACGTACGAGCCAATGAAGTGTGGTACGAGGTCACCAACGAAGGCAAAAACACCCGACTCACCCTCCCCGAAGGCCAATACGATACCCCCAAGGAGTTCATGGGTGGGCTGTCAAGACTGTTGCATTATAAGGCTCTACGGGAGGTCACGAATACTTCAAAAGCCATCAAATCCTTTCCCTTCAAGAATCACGTGGATTTCGATTACAACGCACACAACGACAAGGCACAGCTTATCGTCACCGACAACGCGAGTGTCGTACTGAGTTCTATCCTACAGCAAATGCTGGGTTTCGATCTACAGACGTTCGCTGGTCCCACCGCCCACCAAGGCCAGATCCCGATGGATATGAAGCCGGGTATGTACGGACTATACGTCTACTCGGACGTGGTGGACAACCACATCGTGGGCGATATCAACACACCTCTGTTACGGGTGGTCCCCATTAAAAAGACGTATGGAGATCAAGTCACCCACAGTTTCACCTACATGCTCTACCTGCTCGTACGACAAACCGACATCAACACTATCACGGTGGATATAAGAGATGACACGGGACGACCGGTGGCATTCGAACGAGGAAAAGTGGTGCTGACACTTCATTTTCGACAAGCACGTGCTCCCCACTTTGCATAATGAAAGTACATTACGAGTGCGATGCACGCAGCTATATGAACTATTATGCCCAACAGGTCGGCGGTGGCCTTCCGGTCTTTAGCGGTGCACGCATGCAACGAGGACATGGACTGGGGAACATACTCCGGCAGCATCGTCAAAACGTTCCTGCCCTTGGTGACGCGTGGGGTGAAAGCAATCGGCAAACAAGCGGTACGCAGTGGACTGCAAGTGGCCGGTGATGTCTTGGGGGGTACGGCACCCAAAGAATCCTTGAAACGGCGGGCCAAAGAAGCGGGAGGCGTCTTGGTCGCCAAAGCACAACGCACCGTAGGGAATAAAAGAGCTGCCCCACCGAGACCACGCACCAGTCGACGACCGACCCAGCGACGACGCACATCGAAGACCCAGGATATCTTTTCTTAAACATGTCCTTGATCCACGCAGAGTCCTGCCCTCCACCAACAGTGAATTTGATTTGTGGACCGTGCCGCCCACACAGACCAGTGCCGAACAAGGATTATGGGTGGAGCATCTCCCGCTCTCCAGCATCAACGAAACAGGGCCCATCGAGTTCACCATCAGTAATGCGGATACGGCCTATGTGGATTTAGCCCATACTTACTTGTATGTGAAAGCCAAGGTGGTCAATGGGGATGGCTCCAGAATCATCCAAGCTGCAACGGTGGGCCCGACGAATCTCTGGCTGCACTCGATGTTTCAACAGGTGGATATTTTTCTCAGCGACAAACTCATCAGTGACTCGACCAACACGTACCCCTATCGACCCTACATCGAGACACTTGTCGTTTGGCCGAGAGGCTAAAAAATCTCAGCTGACAGCCACTTTATTCTACCCGGACACACCCGAGCACATGGACACGGTGGACAATGTGGGATATAACAAACGGAAGGCTTTCACTGCGAACGGTGCCTCGGTGGATCTCATGGGTCGACTGCACGCAGACATGTTCATGCAAGACCGGTACCTCTTGAACGAGATCCCCATCAAAATCCGACTGATACGGGCGCCTCCGACCTTCGCCTTGATGGCCACTAACGTAGATGGGCATGCAGCTGACTATAAGATTGTCATCCAAGACGCAGTCCTGTATGTCCGAAAATTGAAACCGAATCCAGCCGTTCAATTGGGACACATGAAAGCCTTGGAAACAAAACCAGCCCAGTACCCTATGCGACGTGTACAAACCAAAGTGTTCTCTGTGCCTGCTGGAAATATGGGCGCCAACAAAGAAAACCTGTTCCTGGGGGAACTACCCAAGCGATTGATCCTGGCCTGTATGGAAAATACCAGTTTCAGCGGAGCCTACCCAGAGAATCCGTTTGACTTTAAACATTTCGGCATCAATTTTGTGGCCCTGCATGTGGATGGACAACAGGTCCCAGCCACGGCCTTAACACCAAACTTTGGGCGCAGGAATTTCATTCGAGCCTATCAGAGCCTGTTTACAGCCACCGGTCAAATCAACCAGGACGAAGGGAATTTGATCAGTCGGGAGGACTACGGGAACGGATACACGTTGTTCTGTTTCGATCTGACCCCCACCTTAGAGAACGACCATCAGCTGGCCCTGGCCAAGCAAGGCAATTTACGGTTGGAAATCCACTTTGTACGAGCCCTCGGGACCACCGTCAATGTGATCTGCTACGCCGAGTTTGACAACATCATTCAAGTGGACAAAGCGCGCAACGTCCTGTGTGAATTTTCCACCTAACATGGATACAGACCAGATAACCACCGTGCTGGAGAATGATCCAGGGACACGTATGGTCTTTCAAGGGGTGTTCGCCCGAGATGTGTTCCCATTAGACCGTATGTATCCTGCTGCTTACGTTCTCAACACGGACCCGATGGATCGGCCTGGTGAACATTGGGTGGGCGTGTACTTGACAGAACAGCAGGGCGAATACTTTGACCCGTACGGCCTGCCACCCCTCCATCCCGATTTAACAGACTTCATGGATCAATGCACAGAGACATGGTGTTGGAACAGTCAAACGTTGCAAAGCCTGGCCAGTAGCGTGTGCGGACAATATTGCTTGTTTTACCTGTACCATCGATGCCGGGGAAGACCCTTATCTACCATCGTACAGATGTTTGACAAGTACCCCAAGGCCGAGGACCGCGATGTACTCGTATATGACTGGGCCGCCCATCATTTCAATGTACAAGCCCCGTTCTGGGCTTAAGTTCTTTCAATGTACACAAGCCCGCTGTTCTGGGCTTAAGTTTACAAGCCCCCTGTTCTGGGCTTCAGTTCTTTCAATGTACAAGCCTCCTGTTCTGGGCTTCAGTTTTCACGTGGTTGTTCTCACGTTGTTGTTGTTACTGAATAAAAAACAAAATGAGATCTCACCAAAAAACCCTGTCTTGTGTGTTTTCTATATGAGCATAATGCATGAAACTGGCTTTGAACACCGTATTAGCCAAGCAGTGGCCTAGAATGGAGCCAAAGCTAACCCATCCATGTCCAGAAAACATTACCCGGGTGTACAAGAACCCGGATGTAGGCGCGGACGTAGGCGAAAGCATCCCAGTACCCGGATGTAGGCGCAGACGTGAGCAAAATTCTAGTACTCGTCCATTGGTTCTTTTATCGATCGCTCATTGGCTCTTTTTCTCGACCGCTGATTGGTCCAAATGGAACTGCCTATCCTTCCCAGGTTAATTTACAATCCCCTTTTGGGGTTCAAGCTCTGTATATCGATGCCGCAACATTGTCTCCGAACCTTGCCGAAAGGGAGACCTTGGACCTTTTGGCCTGGATGTGACCTTTGACCTTTTGACCCGACATTCATCCGCGCACTGCCGGTGATGACGCGCGCGCGCGCGCTGCCGCCGGAGAACCGCGCGCGAGCGCTGGGGGGCCGGGCCGGGAAAAACCCCCGAAGGTTGAACATCCGGACATCTAAGAGAACATTGGAACTCTTCTGGGTTCGAAGGTGAAACCCGGAAGTGACGTCACAACCCACGTGACCTGCGCAGCAAAATGGAAACGACACCCTAGTCTAGCCCCCTCACCTAGGCTTCACATGGATACCTCACCCGATCCCATCGGCCCACTAGTGGCCCACCTAGATCCCAAAACGTCTATGTCCATACCCTTTGTCCACTGCGCATGCGCAGAGTGACGATATTTCAACCCCGCACTCACCCCATCAGATGCCCCCTCACATAGGCTTCACATTGATACCTCACTCGATCCAATCGGCCCACTAGTGGCTCCCCTAGATCCCAAAACGTCTATTTCCATACACTTTGTCTAGTGCGCATGCGCAGAATGACGATATTCCTACCCCACATCCACCCCATCGGTTGCCCCCTCACATAGGCTTCACATTGATACCTCACTCGACCCCATCGGACCATTAGTGGCCCACCTAGATCCCAAAACGTCCACCCCGTATGGACCTATACACCCATAGCCATGCAGTATAGGCCTATGGGCCTACCCAGGCCTCGGTGACTTTTTCCAAAAATTTCACCGTTTCGCTCCGGGACCCTTCCCATCGTGTTCTAAATGACGAGACGTGAAAAACAAATCCAAGCAACCCATATCACAATGAACGTGTGTGAATTTCCCAGGTTGGACCTATACCCCCCATGGCCAGCCTATGGGCCTATATACAGACCTCGGTGACTTTTCCCAAAAATTTCACCGATTAGCTCCGGGACCCTTCCCATTGTCATTTTCTTGGCGAGACGAGAAAAACGCGACCCCACAAGCCATAGTAAAGCCCACGAAAAAAATTGACCATCCCCATACCCCATACAGGCATTTTTCCTTATATTGTATAATACAGACCCCTATTGTAGGGGTAAAGTCCGTATTCCGCTTTTTATAGTTTCGGGAAAAATCCTAATTTTACACGCACCCACCCCATTGACTTGATAGGCAGGCCCCGATAAGCCCGGAGACCGATATTAGCCCTTTTGACTAGGGTTGATAAGTGTTTTCCCCTATTTTAGGGGTAAAGTCCGTGTTCCGCTTTTTATAGTTTCGGGAAAAAATCCTAATTTTACATGCACCCACCCATGACTGGATGCCCCTTCACGAATGCTTCACTTTGATACCTCACTCGACCCAATCGGACCATGCAGCGTATTTGAAGTCTGGGGATTACTTTTTCTCCGCGGAAGCTTTTTCCCGCGACCGCATCACCACCAGACCGCATCACCGCGGAAGAATACATGCTCAGGGGCCCTTTGCCGGAACTATAGTGACCCGGAGTTACCTCCCCCTAGATTGGAACTCTTCTGTGCTGGAGGTAGTGTTTGGTCTCTTGAGCTGGTGGCGCCCCCTGTCTCTCCTCCACGTACCCTCCACAAAAGAGTTATCTCCCCCGGCAAAAGGGGGCTCGAAAATGGTAGACCCTACTACTTATGTTAAACCAGAAAGTCAAATGGATTCCGGCATAACGTGTGATATATTTTTCAAGCTGAAGTGAAAATAGTCATACATACATTATGTTCAGATTTATTTCTGGGAAACGCGTAGAAAGCATCTCCGGTAACCTAGGGCCCCGGGGTTTCCGGCCTTGGCGGCCCCTGGACCCTCACCTGTTGGTCTGACAGGATTCGCTTATTTTAGCTTCATGAGTGAATGAGTGAATATGATTTAACGACGCTTTCAACACTATTTCAGTCATATCATGACGTTTGGTTCCTATTCATTTTCACACCCGGAACACACACACGGGTAGCGTCCTATTTCTTTTAACAGCTGGGACCCCAAGGGTGAGATGTGTAAATCAATCACATCGGTACGCGTATTGGTTTCTAATGTTCCAGAACGTAAAAGGCCATCGTTTTGTATGTATTATATATAACTAGAAATTCAAACGCATTCAGGCATAAGGTGCGATTTTTTTCAGCATATGGATGCGTGCTTATAAATGCGAACAAACGTGAAAATAGAACCATAAATCTGCATACATTTTGTTCAGATTTATATCCAGGAAAACGCTTAGAACGCATCTCCGGCGATGTAGGACCCCAAAGCTTCCGGGGCCTAGACGGCCCCTGGATCCTCGCCTATTGGACCGTGATAGTCGGCCCACCCGCTATGAACTTTCGCTAGATCAGCCCTTGCAAATTGAAAACATTCGCACTGCCCCTTTTGAAATCCTAACGACGCCCCTGTGATATACATTTCAGCTATTACCGATGCCAAATGAGATGAACAGAAGACAATTAGACAAAAAGAAAATCAATAAATATATCAATAAATAATAAATTACATAGGAAATTTTCTTGTCTTTGCAAGGGGGACATCAGACACACTTCTCTATGGAGCAATATTTTGACAAACGAAAATGAGATCACAAAAGAGAATATGTATACTGTGTTTGAGGAATATTTCTGCCTCCCCAATGGAAGGCGAAATTTGAATGAATGGTCATTCAAATTTCGCCTCAATCACAGGTTAATTACCATTGGTGTAGTTAACGTCCAACAAATGCAAAATTCATCTTGGCATCCGGCCCTATGTTATTCAGTGATGTATTCCCCTACTGACCCTGTTGCCTCGACGGAGGTCTTTGCGCTCATCCAGCGCTTGTTTGTTCTAATACAACAAAATGTTCGTAGTGTGAGTTGGGCTTTAAGCAGAATAAAACTTCATAAACTCGGGTCTATTAAATGTCTCTTTATGGTTGAATGTTAAAGGTAATAATAGTATATGGAATTGTGGCAAGAAAATTTAGCAGATGAAAATAATTATCATACAATCCAGGGCTACACGTCGCGAAAGTAACAAATCATGCGACTGTTTTCAAACATGCACTTTTAACATCCTTTAATCAATGGCATTACATATTCTCTCCATGGTGAGACTGAATTAATCAATAAAACAAAAGAACATTGATAGTTGTCATTATTTGGTGATGCAATTGCACAGTTTGTATGCACAAAGCATGATCTCGCGCATCGATCACCATGTACCGGCTGTAAATAAAGTAGAGATATTTACAACATGGAAGCTGATATGTGGTACCATGCTAGTTTTTGTTTTTGCGAGAGCTGGGTGCCTTCAATAATTTTATCATAATTTTGCTGTAAGTACTCCTCCCTTTTCTCAGGTAACTATAGTGACGGTAAGTATAGAGGGTTTCTCTCAGTTTTTTAATTTATTTTTGCGTCCCCTTCAAATAATTCAGTTTTAAAAAGTTGTTGGAAACATTAAATTGTAAATCTATATTTGCTACAAGCACTCCAGTACTGCAATGAATTTATTAACACCCCATTTCCCATACGAATTCTATCGGTTAAGTATACACAATGTGTCTATACGCCACTTTATTGTACATATATTTTTCTAATTCATCAGAGCAGGAAACCTTAAGCGATTGCGTTTTCATGGTAAAAGGTTTAGGAAAGAACTAAAAATACACTTCATTGCAGAGTGATTTTGTTCGACAGAAATCGCTTAGAACGCGCCTCCGGCGATCTAGACTCCATGAGCTTCCGGGGCCTAGGCGGTCCCTGGACCCTCGCCTGGAGTCCTATGATCGCACCTCTTCCTCCCCCCTCCCCATCGATAATTGCTTTCGCTTGTCACCAATTCTGTCGCATCAAGAGACCGACTTCCTGTGGTGAAAATGCATTTTTCGGAATACGGTTTATCATTTTAAGGACGTGGCGCGGTTTAGCGAGATTTTGGCACCCATGAAGTGTGATGTGTTTCCCCCAAAAATGAAATATTTCTTATGAAAGAAAAGGTTAGATTTGTATAAAGTACCCCATTTTGTTGTATACTCAGAATATCATCGAGACATTGAGTCTAGTTATGATTCTCGAATAACCAGGCCGTGCAGTGGTATATTTGTGCAAAATCGTTCATTTTGAGGTGAAATACCTTGTATTTCTCTCTGTAATCATGTGAATTGGAGCGATATACAAGATTGTCCAGAACCAGAACCACTTTGAGCCCACAGTTTCCAATTGAATCACAGAATATTGTGTATAATACTCGTCGTGGTTCTCGTCGATCTTCACATGTTTGCAGAGAGAAATAGACGGTATTTTCACCTCAAACTGATAATGCAATGTTGTGCTTTATGTTAATAGACACATTCATTTGTGGAATGCCAACCGCATCTCATGGGGCTAAAAAGCTCGCTAAGCCGCACCACGTTCTTCATACAAACATGAGAAGGAAAGAAATCTGATTAACAAAGTATTAGGCAACAGCGAACGTGCTCAACACAATAAATACAAACATCCATAATACCGATTATGCGGGAGTTCTGTCGCGGTTATGACAATTTAAATATGATATTTTTGGTGCGTTCACAATTAGGAATATTTGTAATATTTACTATTTAATGAGACTTCTTTATCTCTTAGTAATGTGCTGTTTAGCTGGAGACGTCTCGTATACATAAATGACTTCCTCATGCTAATTTTAGGCAATATTACAATTATCTTTTCAGAAAAAGCGCATGTGTTATTCCATAAACTTGTTATCTGGAGATCGCCCGTTGTTTGTGAACGTGACGTGCGAATGAACATTGAATGAGCCGCACAATTCATGATGAGCGATTCTGCAGTGCATAAAATAAAGTTGTTCCTCTTCCTGGTTTCAATTTTCTCGCTTAATGAGAGATTAGAAGTGGATGACAATTGTGATTACAATAATGATATTATAATTCAACCCTAGTATGTGCTCGTTTCGTCCCATTGAAAAACTATTTTTAAATCGTCTTACTTTCGTTTCAGTGTATAGGAACACTTCAAACATGATTCGAATCACTTTGGTACGGTGGCTTGTTAGGGCCATGCATTGATCTTTCCAATTGTCTGCCTTTCTCTAATTTTCAAGATTTCACTTTTGAATTTTCTCTCTTTTCTTGTCATCCTCTTCAAGAAACTGCAACCATTCCTGGAAATTAGCGAAAACCTCAAAAATTGCGTGAAACATCAGAAATAGCAAAAAATACAGAAAATGCCGTGTAATTTCCACCGCGGTTGAAATACTTTTCACCGCGGTTGAAATACTTTCCACCGCGGTTGAAATACTTTCCACCGCGGTTGAAATACTTTTTCGATGGTTTTGCTAATTTTTAAAGTTTTCACATGGCTGTTCGATTTTTGCAGTCGCTTGAAAATGGATAGAAGAAATTGCTAAAACCAGAAAACAACTTTATATCTCGGAAATGAATCGATGTCAATGGCAAGAAATTACAGAAAACGCGAAAGTAAAATCTTGAAAGCTAGTAAAAGGCAGAAAATTACAAAAATCAATGCATGGCCCTAACAAGCCACCGTACTTGGGCTCAAGCCTTCTCCGAATATGGGGAGCACGAAACTAAAGTTGGAGGTTAGTCTAAAAATAGTACGAAATCAATTGTGTACGGAATAATAATAGAGCTGGACGTTAATCAATAAATGCATAATTGACCGAGAGGGAAATAAATATGTAATAAAATACTGATTTATGTATAGCAGATGGTTTCCCTGTTTATATACAGTGCTGCAAATATGAATTATATCGCGTGCGTAGCATATAAACCCTAGGCAAATCGGTACTTTGGTTTATGGCATCTCGAATCCGAATACATCAGATTCAGAAATAGTATACGATACATTAAAGATACAGAATTGTTGAATTCCCAGTAGCCAAATTTCGACCAGTATAGAGATGTATAAGCCGATGTTTATGTATAGCCTCCTATATACATGTAGTTAATCGTACTAAATTATCATACATTTTCAGTTTGTGTACAACATACATTTGGCAGGGCCACACGAGTACACTCGTGTTAGTACGGATACGGTACTCCTTATAATTATGTGGATCTGTGTACGGTATTAATAGTATAAACAATCCGGTAAGCCACACCTGTACATTAATGGTTGTAGCTCAGACTCCGACTCCTGCTCTTAGTTATCAAACTGCGGGTAAATTCTGTAGAAATATATTTACAGAAACAGAGTTTCGGGTTGTTTTTTTAATTCATAATATACGAATTAGCGATTAACCCTCGCCAGGGAGTCTCAACGCAGATCATAACATGTCATCAACATGATCAGATCTTCTCAGTATTTTACTGATGGCATATGTTTATATACACCACAAAAGTCAAGTCAATTCACATATAGGAATTATTAGCTATCATTCTCCAAGAAGTAACTTGTGACTAGCAGAGTTTACTTCATTGTAATAGGAGAATCCTTCCGCTATGCGGGTATCCCTCAGTATGTCTGTTTCTGAATTTATTTTCAGTTAACCCGTAATCGTGGGTTTCAAAACATGCTATCTGGTGTGCTGACGATCTGTGTAAATACTGAATATATTTCATATATTTCAGTTACTTCTTGTAGCTTTGTTATTAATTTGACGGGCTATCGCCCTGTGTCAAATTTGTCGGTATTACGACAGCCGGCTTTCGCCTTAGCAGAAAATCATCCGCTGGGCATTATAAATGCCAGATATCATAGATATCTCAGATATACAGTAGTGTACATCATTTCGCTCCGTGTACGATTGTACACTCTTTCGGAGACCGTAGAGGTCTGGGGCAGACAGACGCCGACACTGTTAAATAGTATAACAGCGCCTATGTCTATTGGCCGTAAATCGGGAAATCCGATTGGCCGCAATGCCACCAGTCTTGGCTGGAATTGGCGGGCATGTCAGTCCTTTGTCCGCTTGAATCTTCTCAAGCTCACAGTGCTGAACTTGCAGATATTTTGTGTACGGTATGACCGTATACTATACGCCCCCTCTTTTTTCTAGGTCCCTTTAGCGTAATGTCTGAGAAGAAAATGATATATTTTCTGGGTATAACAAAACGTTTCGGTGACTGTGAAAATCCTGATATATATACTTTTCAATATTTTAAATATCAAAAACCAGGAATATCAACAACTCCATCCGGGTGTGATATATAAGTCGTAATAACCGATTTATTCGGTATATACAGTAGTCAGGTAAAAAACCTAGACATGCATTTTGTAAATACATATAGCAGTCAGGTATTATATCTGAAGTTATATCAGATACGCAGTGTAGAGTTTGAGTTTGATAACTCGGATACTAGATCCATAAGTGTGTACACTGTTGCACACAAACAGCATAGATACCGTGTAATGGTATAGCTTCGCATCGTTCATAAATTTTGACATGCGAGGCAAGAGTGGTATCGCTAATCTCGAGCGATATGTTGGAATTCTAAACGTCCAACTGGACGCAATAACACAGCGGCTGTCCGCCAATAATTCATTTGTGTGTTAGAATTCTACATCTGTTCAGCTCTAGCTGGACTAAATGCGTATGATCGGCACAATTAGCGCCCCTCTTTTGTCGGCCTCATATTATTTTTATAATAATATCAAGGGAGATTTTTGGTATAGTTTCCTGGTGAAACAAAATATGGCTGTATGTATATGTCCTGTTTAGCTACCAGGTACATTAAAGCCTATGAGAGAGCAAGACGCCGGCTAAAACCGATAATAGCTTATCCAGCTGCTGCCCTCAATGCGAAGCAAATACAGGGTTTGACCCAGAACTCAGTGTGTGTTTACCATAAACAGTATACTCTTACTGTTATCATGTCAAAGTGTTATCAATTGACAGCGGTCAAGGATGGATCCGATTACAGATACACTCATTGGCGGTGACAAATTCTTTATTTTGTCTGATTTGACGGGCTTTGGCCATGTGTGTCAAATGTGTCGATTAACGACTAGCGTTTTTTCGCCTTTGCAGAGAATTTTTCCGCCTGGCATCATTTATCAATATCAGAAAATCTACAATTTATGTAGTATCTTAACAGTATACGGTAGTATATACTGTCCGAACAATATACGGTAATGTATACTGTCTTAGGGCGATGACGACCGTCTGTGGCGTAGTCATTAGTAAACTAAGTATGTATTCATAACTTAGTGTACAGGGCAGTCTATGTTGGGTCCGAGACTAACAATCAAGACATGCACAAGGATCAGAGATAAACGAAAGTTTAAAAATGATACACGTGTTTGGATTGTAGGCCCGAAGGCACGACTCAATAATAACATAAACAATCCGGTAAGCCACACCTGTACAGTAATGATTGTAGCTCAGACTCCTTTGTCAGACGAACCATGTGCAGCATAATAGGGCGATGGAGGCAAGACACTCCCCCAGTCATCCCCCCCGGTCATCTCCCCACCAAGAAGCCATGCACTTTCCCCCAAAAGTTGTTGAGTCACACCAGCATTCGGGGTGATCTGTGACGTCTCACCGACTAACTTTTCATCGACCTTGTCGTTGAGGTAAGGGATAGGCTAAGATATAATCTGATCGTTCATTTTCGAAAATATTAGTCTGAAAATTTTAGACAAATATCAAAATATAGGTTCACGCATTTTTAAAACTGATCATATCGGATCATCAAATCTTGGACATAATCAACGGCGATCTTATCTGGAATATCAACGGCTTTAGAACGTCAACAACGGATAGATCATATCTGGAATATCAACGATTAACAAATCGTATCTAAAACGACACCAATGGGCGGATCTCATTTGGAATATTATCGCCTGTCGATCATATGTGGAATATCAACGATTGACAGATCGTATCTAGAACGACACCAATGGACGGATCTCATTTGGAATATTATCGCCTGTCGATCATATGTGGAATATCAACGATTGACAGATCGTATCTAGAACGACACCAATGGGCGGATCTCATTTGGAATATTATCGCCTGTCGATCATATGTGGAATATCAACAGCTAGTAAATAACATCAAGAACATCGCATTATGTATATCTGGGATATCAAAAGCTGACAGATCAAGTCTAAATCATAAAGAACTGGCAGATCATATCTGGAATATCAACGGCTGCACATCAGTAGTATATAGCCCGCATTACGAGTCAAGTTGACCTCAAAAGTTTGCATATTGGGGAGGCCACAGAGGTCAAGGTCACTATAGTTCCGGCAGAATGACCAAAAAGCTACCTCCAACACAGGAGAGTTCCAATTGTTGCAGGGAATGTATTCATCCGCGGTGATGCGGTCTGGTGGAGATGCGGTCGCGGGAAAAAGCTTCCGCGGAGAAAAAGTAGTCCCCAGACTTCAAATACGCTGCATGGTCCGATTGGGTCGAGTGAGGTATCAAAGTGAAGCATTCGTGAAGGGGCATCCAGTCATGGGTGAGTGTATGTAAAATTAGGAGTTTTTCCCGAAACTATAAAAAGCGGAACACGGACTTTACCCCTAAAATAGGGGAAACACCTATCAACCCTAGCCAAAAGGGCTAATATCGGTCCCCGGGCTTATTGGGACCTGCCTATCAAGTCAATGGGGTGGGTGCATGTAAAATTAGGATTTTTCTCCGAAACTATAAAAAGCGGAACACGGACTTTACCCCTACAATAGGGGTCTGTATTATACAATATAAGGGAAAATGCCTGTATGGGATATGGGGATGGTCAATATTTTTCTTGGGTTTACTATGGCTTGTGGGGTCTCGTTTTATTCGTCTCGCCAAGAAAATGGCAATGGGAAGGGTCCCGGAGCGAATCGGTGATTTTTTGGGGAAAAGTCACCGAGGTCTGTATATAGGCTCATACTGGCTATATGGGGGGAGGGGTGGTCAATTTTTTTTTGTGGGCTTTACTATGGGTTGTGGGGTCTCGTTTTTCTCGTCTCGCCAAGACAATGACAATGGGAAGGGTCCCGGAGCGAATCGGTGAAATTTTTGGGAAAAGTCACCGAGGTCTGTATATAGGCTCATACTGGCTATATGGGGGGAGGGGTGGTCAAATTTTTTTGTGGGCTTTACTATGGGTTGTGGGGTCTCGTTTTTCTCGTCTCGCCGAGAAAAACACAATGGGAGGGGTCCCGGAGCGAATCGGTGAAATTTTTGGGAAAAGTCACCGAGGTCTGTATATAGGCTCATACTGGCTATATGGGGGAGGGGTGGTCAAATTTTTTTTGTGGGTGTTACTATGGGTTGTGGGGTCTCGTTTTTCTCGTCTCGCCGAGAAAAACACAATGGGAGGGGTCCCGGAGCGAATCGGTGAAATTTTTGGGAAAAGTCACCGAGGTCTGTATATAGCCCCATGTAGTCCTATACTGGCTATATGGGGGTATAGGTTCAACCTGGGAAATTCACACACGTTCATTGTGATATGGGTTGTTTGGATTTGTTTTTCACGTCTCGTCATTTAGAACACGATGGGAAGGGTCTCGGAGCGCAACGGTGAAATTTTTGGAAAAGTACCATATAGCCCATATAGTCCCATACTGGCTATATGGGGGTATAGGTTCAACCTGGGAAATTCACACACGTTCATTGTGATATGGGTTGTTTGGATTTGTTTTTCACGTCTCGTCATTTAGAACACGATGGGAAGGGTTTCGAAGCGAAACGGCAAAATTTTTGGAAAAGTACCGGGTAGGTCTGTGTATAGGCTCGTATAGCTCCATATTATATATATATGGGGGTATAGGTTCAACCTGGGAAATTCACATACGTTCATTGTGAAATGGGTTGTTTGGATTTGTTTTTCACGTCTCGTCATTTAGAACACGATGGGAAGGGTTTCGAAACGAAACGGTGAAATTTTTGGAAAAAGTTCACCGAGGCCTATACTGCACTGCATCGCTATGGGGGTATAGGCCCATACTGGGTTGACGTTTTGGGTCTAGGTGAGCCCCTAATGATCCTATGGTGTCGTATGAGGTCTTGTTTTGAAGCTCTCGCGGAGGAGCATCCGACTGCACTAATGGTTCGTCCGTTTTCAATATTTTGCGCATGCCCAATTTTGACCGTAGTATAGAAAGCAGGCATTTTGGGGGGTACGTGGGGTGTGTTTGGGGTAGAGATCGACCGCTATGGGTCTGAATGGGTCGTGGGAGGTATCAAAGTGAAGCTTGTGGGAGGTAGAGTCAGAATGGTGTGTTTTAAGTGCAAGTCTCGTCAATCTGCGCATGCGCAGTTGGTTGTAGTAAGTAAAGTTGCCATTTTGGGGCAGTACAAGAAGGTATTTGGGGTAGAGATGGACCATCCTTGGGCCGAATGCGTCCTGGGAGGTGTCATTTTGTAGCTCTCGGGGTGTAGATTCCGATTTGGGGGCTTCCCACGTCACCTGTGACGGCATCGGTGACGTAATAGCGTAAGTGGGCATTTTAGGGCACTGAAGGATGATATTTGGGGTAGAGAGGGACCATCCTTGATCCGAATGCGTCGTGGGAGGTGTCATCTTGTAGCTCTCGGGGGCACATCCCGATTTGAGGGATGTTCACGTCATCTGTGGCGTCATTGGTGACGTCATCAGTACGAGTAATAGCGAAAGCGGGTATTTTGGGGCAGTGAAGGAAGGTATTTGGTGTAGAGATGGACCATCCTTGGCCCGAATGCGTCGTGTGAGGTGTCATCTTGTAGCAACGCCCGCCAACACCAAGCTCAATGCTTCAACGGCCTGGTGAAATAGCTCAGAAGCTCTGATTTTCTGGATATTCCATGGAATTGTCACTCATTCTTCGAAATGCAGTGACGTCCGTCGTTACGCTTTAACAGACCGGAGAGAGTACAACAACAACAACAAGGATGAGACATGAGAGAACAACAACAACAAGAAGTTTTGTCATATAGTTTATTCTCCCCAATGTTACATCATACCCACGCTGGGGGAGCCGCGTTGGGTATATTTACAATTCAAGAAGACTCTTGTCCAATCAGAGGCCACCATTTGCATCTGTCATATTCGTTCCTGTCCGTTAGGTATATTCTTCTCCAATCAGAAGTCTCCATTTCAGAAAGTTCCATCTTCGGTCATGTTCGCTTTGAACCGTTTATTCTAATCATCGTCGGGCAGCCTAGGATACCTTTGAGGCAACATATCCTGAGATAGTTGTTTGTGCATTCTGAGTATCTATCAGTGCATGGGTGAATACATCGATCCCTTGGAATGGGCCCAACAACAACGCCCCAACACACAATGGGTCGTAGAGAGGGTGACCAATGTTACGTTTTTCGTTACCAAGCTGACCGACCACCCCCATCGGCTGAATGCGTCACTCATGCACTGATGAATACCATAACATGCCGTACATACTCTATATGTCTACATGCTGATCGTTGGCGGTACGGAGGTGACCGAAGAGACACGGAGATGACCGAAGATGTCACGGAGGTCATCGAAGAGACACGGAGGTGACCGAAGATGTCACGGAGGTCACCGAAGAGACACGGAGATCCATCAGGGTTTACACGGGAACAGTCGGGTAGTTTCGGAGGTCACCGAAGAGACATGGAGGTGACCGAAGATGTCACGGAGGTGCCCGAAGAGACACGGAGGTTACCGAAGATGTCACGGAGGTCACCGAAGAGGCACGGAGGTCACCGAAGATGTCACGGAGGTTACCGAAGAGACACGGAGGTGCCCGAAGAGTCGCGGACGTCACCGAAAAGACACGGAGGTGACCGAAAAGACACGGAGGTGACCGAAGAGACACGGAGGTTGCCGAAAAGACACGAATGTCACGGAAAAACGTATAAAAGTGGGAACTTTTACGGCATTCATCATTTCCAGATCTACAGCCGATATGTTCTCTTGCACAACTTGCCAGAAGCTGTTTACTCGTCTAGATAATTTACGACGCCACGAGGCCTCCACCCACAACGATGCTCGGTATACTTGTACAACCTGCGCACGGTCATTCAATCGGGAGGATCATTTGCTGCGCCACGAACGCTCATTCGACGAGGGCGCGACGGAACAATGTAACGGTTGTGGTCAACTCTTCAAACGACCCAGTCAGTTAAGACAGCACCAACGTTTGATTCATAGTCCATCACCACGGTATGAGCGACAACTTTCCACTAAAGAGGCACCCATGAGGGTCAGACCTAGTGAAGATGAGCCCGGGGAGACGAATGCCACTGGTGATGCGATCACGGAGAGCCCGTCTATACCCACAGTTCAGAAGAGCCTAGATATCCAGCCGGTCCCTAGCATTACTGTTCTCAGTCATACGCCTGACAACAACGAACATTTTCTGGAAGATGCGGTGGATGTTCCCAGCGATCCTTTACAGGACGCCCATCCAGTGAGTGACATCTATCAGCGCCATTGGCCCATGATACGGCACTGTTTTCACCGTCATCGCCCTATTCAAGATATCTACAATTTCCGACTGACTGACCTCACCCGTCAAAGCAACTACGTGGAAGCCATCTTCAATGACCAAACTACGTCCTTCAAATTAAATCTGGCGTTTGGTTATGTACTGCAGCATAAGGAGACAGATCAAGTCCGATATTTTTACCCGAGCAGTAACATCCGGGTATTTGACCAACCGTTTACCATCATTTACCGGGCGTCGCTAGAGACGATGCTGGAGAAACTGGACACCGTGGACCCCTTGGAATGGGCCCAACAACAACGCCCCAACACCAAGTGGACAGTGGAGAGGGTGACCAATGTTACGTTTTTCGTGACCAAATTACGGAATCTTCCCATCGGGTGAATGTATTCACCCATGCACTGATAGATACTCAGAATGCACAAACAACTATCTGAGGATATGTTGCCTCTAAGGTATTTTGGGCTGCCCGACGATGATTAGAATAAACGGTTCAAAGCGAACATGACCGAAGATGGAACTTTCTGAAATGGAGACTTCTGATTGGACAAGAATACATCTAACGGACAGGAGCGAATATGACAGATGCAAATGGTGGCCTCTGATTGGACAAGAGTCTTCTTGAATTGTAAATATACCCAACGCGGCTCCCCCAGCGGGGGTATGATGTAACATTGGGGAGAATAAATTATATGAAAAAACTTCTCTTGTTCTCTCATGTCTCATCCTTGTTGTTGTTGTTGTACTCTCTCCGGTCTGTTAAAGCGTAACGACGGACGTCACTGCATTTCGAAAAATGAGTGACAATTCCATGGAATATCTAGAAAATCAGAGCTTCTGAGCTATTTCACCAGGCCGTTGAAGCATTGAGCTTGGTGTTGGCGGGCGTTGCTACAAGATGACACCTCACACGACGCATTCGGGCCAAGGATGGTCCATCTCTACACCAAATACCTTCCTTCACTGCCCCAAAATACCCGCTTCGCTACTACTCGTACTGATGACGTCACCAATGACGTCACAGATGCTGCGGACATGCCTCAAATCGGGGTGTACACCCCGAGAGCTACAACATGACACCTCCCACGACGCATTCGGACCAAGGATGGTCCATCTCTACACCAAATACCATCCTTCACTGCCCCAAAATGCCCACTTTCGCTACTACTTGTATTGATGACGTCACCAATGACGTCACAAATGACGTGAACATCCATCAAATCGGGGTGTGCCCCCGAGAGCTACAAGATGACACCTCCCACGACGCATTCGGACCAAGGATGGTCCGTCTCTACCCCAAATATCATCCTTCAGTGCCCTAAAATGTTCCCTTTCGCTATTACGTCACCGATGACGTCACGCGTGAGGTAGGAAGCCCTCAAATCGGGGTCTACACCCCGAGAGCTACAAAATGACACCTCCCAGGACGCATTCGGCC
Source organism: Hanleya hanleyi (assembly GCA_036873755.1). NCBI lineage: Eukaryota > Metazoa > Mollusca > Polyplacophora > Lepidopleurida > Hanleyidae > Hanleya > Hanleya hanleyi. Next base: position 23,599 of record JAVTVY010022552.1, on the reverse strand, counting down.
CAAGGATGGTCCATCTCTACCCCAAATACCTTCTTGTACTGCCCCAAAATGGCAACTTTACTTACTACAACCAACTGCGCATGCGCAGATTAACGAGACTTGCACTTAAAACACACTATTCTGACTCTACTTCCCACAAGCTTCACTTTGATACCTCCCGCGACCCATTCAGACCCATAGCGGTCCATCTCTACCCCAAACACACCCCACGTACCCCCCAAAATGCCTGCTTTCTATACTACGGCCAAACTGCGCATGCGCAAAATATTGAAAACGGACGAACCATTAGTGCAGTCGGATGCTCCTCCGCGAGAGCTTCAAAACAAGACCTCATACGACACCATAGGATCATTAGGGGCTCACCTAGACCCCAAAACGTCAACCCAGTATGGGCCTATACCCCCATAGCCATGCAGTATAGGCCTATGGGCTTACCCAGGCCTCGGTGAACTTTTTCCAAAAATTTCACCGTTTCGTTTCGAAACCCTTCCCATCGTGTTCTAAATGACGAGGCGTGAAAAACAAATCCAAACAACCCATTTCACAATGAACGTATGTGAATTTCCCAGGTTGAACCTATACCCCCATATATATATATAGTATGGAGCTATATGAGCCTATATACAGACCTACCCGGTACTTTTCCAAAAATTTGACCGTTTCGCTTCGAAACCCTTCCCATCGTGTTCTAAATGACGAGACGTGAAAAACAAATCCAAACAACCCATATCACAATGAACGTGTGTGAATTTCCCAGGTTGAACCTATATCCCCATATAGCCAGTATGGGACTATATGGGCTATATGGTACTTTTCCAAAAATTTCACCGTTGCGCTCCTAGACCCTTCCCATCGTGTTCTAAATGACGAGACGTGAAAAACAAATCCAAACAACCCATATCACAATGAACGTGTGTGAATTTCCCAGGTTGAACCTATACCCCCATATAGCCAGTATAGGACTACATGGGGCTATATACAGACCTCGGTGACTTTTCCCAAAAAATTTACCGATTCGCTCCGGGACCCCTCCCATTGTGTTTTTCTCGGCGAGACGAGAAAAACGAGACCCCACAACCCATAGTAAAGCCCACAAAAAAAATTGACGACCCCTCCCCCGATATAGCCAGTATGAGCCTATATACAGACATCGGTGACTTTTCCCAAAAATTTCACCGATTCGCTCCGGGACCCCTCCCATTGTCATTTTCTTGACGAGACGAGAAAAACGAGACCCCACAACCCATAGTAAAGCCCACAAAAAAAATTGACCACCCCTCCCCCCATATAGCCAGTATGAGCCTGTATACAGACCTCGGTGACTTTTCCCAAAAATTTCACCGATTCGCTCCCATTGTCATTTTCTTGGCGAGACGAATAAAACGACACCCCACAAGCCATAGTAAAGCCCACGAAAAAAATTGACCATCCCCATACCCCATACAGGCATTTCCCCTTATATTGTATAATACAGACCCCTATTGTAGGGGTAAAGTCCGTGTTCCGCTTTTTATAGTTTCGGAAAAAAATCCTAATTTTACATGCACCCACCCCATTGACTTGATAGGCAGGCCCCGATAAGCCCGGGGACCGATATTAGCCCTTTTGGCTAGAGCTGATAGGGGTTTTTCCCTATTTTGGGGTACAGTCCGTGTTCCGCTTTTTATATTTTCGGAAAAAATCCTAATTTTACATGCACCCACCCCATTGACTTGATAGGCAGGCCCCGATAAGCCCGGGGACCGATATTAGCCCTTTTGGCTAGGGTTGATAGGGGTTTTCCCCTATTTTAGGGGTAAAGTCCGTGTTCCGCTTTTTATAGTTTCGGGAAAAAATCCTAATTTTACATGCACCCACCCCATTGACTTGATAGGCAGGCCCCGATAAGCCCGGGGACCGATATTAGCCCTTTTGGCTAGGGTTGATAGGTGTTTTCCCCTATTTTAGGGGTAAAGTCCGTATTCCGCTTTTTATAGTTTGGGGAAAAAATCCTAATTTTACATGCACCCACCCCATTGACTTGATAGGCAGGTCCCAATAAGCCCGGGGACCGATATTAGCCCTTTGGCTAGGGTTGATAGGTGTTTTCCCCTATTTTAGGGGTAAAGTCCGTGTTCCGCTTTTTATAGTTTCGGGAAAAACTCCTAATTTTATATACACCCACCCATGACTGGATGCCCCTTCACGAATGCTTCACTTTGATACCTCATTCGACCCAATCGGACCATGCAGCGTATTTGAAGTCTGGGGACTACTTTTTCTCCGCGGAAGCTTTTTCCCGCGACCGCATCACCACCAGACCGCATCACCGCGGATGAATACATTCCCTGCAACAATTGGAACTCTCCTGTGTTGGAGGTAGCTTTCTGGTCATTCTGCCGGAACTATAGTGACCTTGACCTCTGTGACCTCCCCAATATGCAAATTTTGGAGGTCAACTTGACTCGTAATGCGGGCTATATACTACTCACATCATATCTGTAACAATAAAAATGGGCAGATCTTATATGGAATATCAATATTGGCCAGATGTTATCTGGAATATCACCAAATGGCGGATCATATCTGGAACATCAATAATGGCCAAATCTTATATGGAATATCAATATTGGCCAGCTCTTATCTGGATCTTATCAACGGGCATATCTTATTTGGAACATCAATAAGGATCAGATCTTATCTGAAATATTAACGACTGGCAGATCATATCTGGAACATCAACAACGGACATAACTTATCTGGAACATTAATAACGACCAGATCTTATCGAGAACATCAATAATGGGCAAAACATATCTGGAACATCAACAATGGGCGGATCTTATATGGAATATCAACGGCTGGCATACCGTATCTTATCTGGAACATGAATAACGATCAGATATTTTCGGGAATATCAACAACGGACAGATCTTATCTGGAATATTATCGGCTGGCAGATCATATGGGAAATATCAACAGCTAACAAATAATATCTAGAATATCAAATAAGATCTGGAATATTAAAAGCTGGCAGATCACATCTACAACAGGAACAACTGTCAGATAATATCTGAAATGTCAATGACTGGCAGATCATATTTAGAACATCAATAACGGACAGATGATATATGTAATATCAACGGCTGAGATTATTTCTGGATCATTAACAACTGGGGGCCCTCGGTGGCCGAGTGGTCTAAGGCGCTTCGCTGGTGACCGCTAGCCTCATGTGCCGTCGCCAAACCGGTAAGGGTTCAAGCCCAGCTGGTCCATGGGTAAAACTTTGTCAGTGACTTGCCGACGGGCTTGGTTCTCTCCGGGTACTTCGATTTCCTCCACCAACCAAACTGACTGTCACCAGTCAACCTTGAACGTGACATTAAGCTACCCCCCCCCCCCCCCTATCAACAACGACCAGATCATATGTAGAACGTCATCAACAATGGGCAGATCTTATCTGGGATATCAAGGGCTGACATATCTTATCTAAAATATCAATAGCTGGCAGATCATATTCAGGACATCAACAACGGGCACACGATATATGTACTAAGAATATATATTTGTCATTTAGAAAGTGATCGTATAACAGTATTTTCGTTATTTTGGGATTACACTCTCTTAGTATTGCACAGATTCTAGTGCAGAAAATTGGTCGAGTCCCTAGTGGGATTCGAACCAACGAACCCCAGAGTAAGCCACCTAATCGCCAGCAATATATGTCGGCGATTTAAACCAATCGGCCAACGGGCTTCCCACAAAAATAGGAGCTAGCAGACAGAATTTTCGTTATTTTGGGATTACACTCCCTTGGTATTGCACAGATTCTAGTGCAGAAAATTGGCCCAGTCCCGAGCGGGATTCGAACCAGCGACCCCCAGAGTAAGGCATCCAATCGCCAGCCCTATATGTCGGCGATCTGAACCACTCATCATTTTCAGTATGGAAATACTGATATATGTAAAATCAACGGCTGGTATATCTTATCTGGAACAGCAACAACGGACACATCTTACAGAAAATGCCAACGGCTGACAGGTCTTATCAACAACGGGAACGTCCTATCTGGAATAACAACGGCTAACAGATCATATTTAGAACGTCAACAACGGAGAGAAAGTTTCGCTGGTCTGATGAATTGTTCGCGCACAGGATTGTCCAACCCATCTTCTAACAGACATGCATAACATGGAAATCTAAGAGAAAACAATTAAACAAATCTATATCAAATTAGACTGTAGTGGTAATTACGGCTGGAAAAATCGAGAAAAATTGTCTGAGATTTATATCGGAGAATTCTGGTAAAGTCTTTATCAAATGTATGGGGTTCTGGTGTGAGAGTTAATCAGATGCTCCCTTTATTAGGGAAGAACTTGACACTGAAGTGTTTTCTGAAAAAAGAATTGAAGGTAATCTGAGCTTCGGAATCGTAATATTTTTGGTTACAATGTCCAGCTAAGTTGTCTCCCTTAGACCGCTCCAATCCAGGTCCACCCGCAAAAAACGATCGAGCCATACAAACTGTATAACGAACCAAGACAGCCTATAATTTACCTTTTACGTGATTACTATGTGAAATATCTTGAAATATTGTTGAGGTGAGGCCTATAGCAACCGCCCGTAATTTTATTTCTCATCCGCCAGATGTGAGTAATTTAACTGACACAGGTGTATTTGATGGGACAGATACCATACGAACCAGTTAGTTTCTAATTTCACGGAAAATTGTATTTTTAATGATTTGTGTTATTTTTGAAACGCTACAGAAATTAATTCCACGCCATATGTTACCGTCATACATATCAAAACTTCACTTCGGTTTGAGAACGGCCGGTATCTACAAGTGGTATATTCATTTACACACACAACTCTATTTTTAGCTGGATGATCGAAAATGATAAAAATACGGTAGCCGATCATACAATGCTTATAATAAACGTTAAGAGGTTAGGGCATTGAGTAGTTAACCCCACACATACCGGTATCTAATTCGTTCCTTTGGATCCGTATTAGGTGACACAATTGATTCCAATTTCAAATCCGCATTGTAGCTGCAATACTCGCGTCAAACAAAAATAATCATAGGGCCTACAGGTATATATTTATTTATATACATATACAGAGCCAACAGGTTCAAGGTCCAGTAACAGGTTCCATAAAATAATATATAATAGTACAATTGGTAAAGTACATAGGCTACCTGATGTATTAACAAATGGTTAATCTTGTAAATTTATAAAATATAGGTATATATAAGATAAATCGATCACCGTTGGTGTGTGTTGTAAAACTATCGGCATAGACGAGTTTTAAAGATAGTGGCTGAATTACAAAATATCTATAGTAGAGTCTACAGACAAATTGTTAAATAAAATATGGTAAAAAAGAAAACTTTCTAACATTGATTCTTGTATATTGTATATCAAAGAGTGATGGTTTGGCCATTATATGATATACATGTATCAGTAAAAAGTAGATATTTTAAAGCTTTAAATATTCAAAAATCTTTGATTTATGTCAAGCTTACACGAGTCAACCTTTCTTCAGAGGAGATTATTTCAGAGAAAAAGTGTTCCTTAGTTAAAGAATTATGAAGTTTATCGGAAATAACTGTGATGTTAATAAATAAGATTTGATTCAGTTCAAACCCATCAAATCGTTTCTTGAAGACATGTTCTTCAGAACAGGGTTCTACATTAAACTAAATTTGAATCTACGTTGAAGGGATTTTGGTTCATTTGGTTCTTCACGTTGTGTTTGTTCTTTATTTTGGTTCAACCCATGTAGCAAAATGTGAACCAAAATAAAGTAACAAAATCTTATGAGGAACACAATAAATGAACCATTCATGAACCAAAAATGGTTCCAGGCAAAACCAAATAAGGTAGAACCAAATACTTGATTTCATGTAGAACCAAATATCCTGAAGAACGACGAAGAAACAAGAGTTCTGAGGGTGTATGGTTTAATGGTATCTGTCGATAAATTATTTGACTGCGTTCAGGCGGAATCAATAAAACAAATCTGATGGCCTGATTTTGATATTCTATAATTTGACATTCTAATTAAGTCATCAGTACAATTTTGCTCGAACATGAGACTTACGTCACATTGTCACGTGATTGCGAAACCTTTAAAAAAAATAAATAAATAAAAAATACAGACGAAAAGGCGACAAATCCGGAAGCGGTAAAAAATCTCAGCTCCACTCAAACGGAAGATAAATAAAACGTGACATTCATGAACAGGAATTCTCGACAATTTTTGAATGATCACTTGTCCCGTGTTCTTTTCAGTTTGTTACTCAACATGCTGATATACAGGAGGCGAAAGTAGGTATTTTCACCTCCGCATTGGTCTAGCTTTTTCTGCCAAACAGAGCATATTTACGTTGACGTCATTCGAGATGGTACACAGAATTTGACATTTGTTCTTTGCTATGGGAACCAGCACGTTTTGACCTATGGTTGTAGACAACAGTGCCCCTAGAACACTTATCACAGCGGTGATAGTCCAGTAAGCTGACCCACTCTCAGCCATGATTCGTCTGCGAAAGCCGTACTGAGTATGGAGGATGAGTACTAGAATTTCCACTGACTAGCTGTGCATAGTACATGCGCATGTATATAAACTGTTGTACTTCTCGGTTAACTTTACTCCTGATGATGGTTTGAACAAAATATTGAGTCAAGATGAATTGCTTGTCATTCTTCGGAGTGCTTACCTTGCTTTAGGATGAGTACCGGTACCGTAACCAGATTGCTGAAGTCATAATGGCATGTTAATAATAATAATAATAATAGTAATGCTTTATTGCAGTCACGGTCCATTCATGAGATAAAAGGGATGAGAGGCCGGGCGGATGGGGGGAGCGTTGTTACAAAGCGTAAATTAATTAAGCAATCTCACATTCAGGATCGAAATAGCAGTCTGTTCCATCTCTGTCCTGGTGGCGAAACACTCACAACGATAAAATCAAACGAGTGTACTACGGTAGCTCATTGCCAATGCAAACAACTCGATTCTTGAAACTATACACAGATTACCTGATAAGCTCTTGGAAAGATATAACTCTATTGTAAAGAAAAGTCTGAGGCGACTTTGTCAACCGGTCAAACATGGCACAGAGATGTAGGCCGAAAGTATCTCTCCAAGCTATAATGTTATTGGTGAATCTAAAACTGAATGATACCCACATAATGCACGGCACAAATTTTCATGCCCATCCGAAAATGCCCTTTCTGTACTATTCCTCGAATGCGTATCCACACCAGGACATCACCGACCAACGTGAAGACCACCCCAGTATTTTATTCTACTTCAATATCACACCAAGCAGGAAACATTTTGACCTCGTATGCCCACCGATTTACGCAGTTTACAACCCATGGTAACAACTCACAACCCACGCACTCATTCCAGCCCAATGCGCTTTTTTTCTATACTGCTGACGACGTCCCCTAGTCGTCTCTGGGGTCAGTCCTAGTTGCCGTGTATCCAGATCTAAGGCCCAAGGTCACAACCCTTATCGCCCCTCCTCACGACGCGTCCTCGACATGGCAGCGAATTTGCACTTTATATACTACTGAGACATATCATTTACAAATTATATCTGCCCTTATGATGGGTGCTGTTTTAAAGATATACCCAATTAAATAGTATTCTTTCAAGAACAGAAACTCTTATCATTTCGCATTTCAGTTTTCAGGCGACGATTATCGTGAACGCCGAGAAAGCCAATAGGACAGTCCCGAGATCGAACTCTTTGGCCGCAAAAGGTGCGAAACGACGTCATTGCTCAGGTGACGTTACGCTGCGAGTGCACTTCACACTTACCACGGTTTCGCACACATTTCATAACAAGGAAGGTCGCCCGATTTTGACAGCACGATAATTCTTCATCACTTCTTACTAACTGATATCTATAGTACACGGTACCATCCTATTGGACGTAACCATTCCTCTAAACGGGCATATAGCAATTGCTGGTTGATCTCGCCTTTGCGCCACTACAAAGTAAACCGTGTCTTGAAGTGAATATTCTGTAGGCCAAAATCGGCACTTTTTCGGGGCGAAAAATTGAGGACTACTCAAGAAAACGAGTAGGTCGACCCCCAGTTTTTCCCCCACCATTTTGAAATGCCCGTTTGACGGCATTTTTACATTTCTAACTAGAATATCAATACATTTATTTTCTCTGGATGGTTGGTCGTATTTGACACATTTTCAAACATTTTATCGTGTTCGTCAGAAAGTCACAGTGAAGGGGGATTGCGCGTCTTTTCTTTTCAATGTCCATATCTGACGTGTCTCCTTAAATTATGGCACGTGTATCCCATTCAGAATATATATATATATATATATATATATGCTTTACACGGATTTTGATGAAGATTGGACTAGTATGACCGATGAACCAAACCCATGCCTGTTTTCCGCCGCACAGAATTTCGATGAGCTCCGAGGTTAGGTAACGAACCATTTCTGTACATTGGCAATGCTGTATTATTGTTAATTATTGCTATTATCACGAACTTTAACAGGCGATGTCCTCTGCTTGGAAATTCCTATTTACCTATGAAACAAGAATAACTAAGTTGTTAGATTTTCAGTATTTTGAGAGCCACGATGATACTTTGTTTCCGATATTTGCAGGAATTGCCAATGTATTGTCCGGTGCCTAGCCTTGCCCGACGTCACCTGGGCAATGACGTCGTTTCGCGCCTTTCAGGGCTAGAGAGTTCGATCTCGGGACTGTCCCATGCGATATCACCATTCCGACTTGCCCAAAACTGTGATATGCGCGGGCATTTGATGTTTCAGCTGGCAGCCAGTCCACTCATAATGAGTACAAGACAATCCAAAGTGAATAAGGAGATCTATGTTCCATTTAAATGTTGCTGTTTTTTTTAACAAACAGCAGTTGTTTGTTGGACGACAGCTTGTTGGGTATAAATATCTTTATTGTACGTATTATATAGAGAGCAGATTCCGTGATAATAAGGATCGATAGATCAAACATCAAACCGTAATTTTATGGAACGTGTCGCATATCAGATGAGTGAAATATATGGAAGCTGGTTATGTCTAAATTTAAGGGTGAAATTAAAGTGGCTTAGCGTTAATTTCCAAGATTGCAAGCCTAATATTTTTCATGATGCTTCCTTATTGGCTACTGATGAGTTTCAGCCTAGGAGTCGTCTTGACGTTTCTCGAGAATTTATGTGAAACACAAACTCCAAGATGGTCGCCACACATGATAAACAAAATTTTCATGTTCTTTTTGTAATATAGGAAGGCCAAATTGGTATCAAAATATGGTTTATTTAGGTCATTGAATCCGATTTGTTACCTTACTAAACCAGAAGTACACACATATTACTTACTTACTTGCATATCGCTCCAAATTATCTATATCTCTATATGGATGGGCAGATACAAACTTGCGGCCATGAACCTTAAATCTTAATCTCGGTGTGCTTGGTATAAAATCAAACACGTTCTGTTTAACCGGCCTGGGGGTGCGGGGGAGGGAGGGGGCATTACGGGTTCCACTGCCCAACTTTCAACCCTATCTCCGGAACGACAAAAATTGAGTGCTGTCACTGTGCCACTTTGTAGTTTGTCATGTTGGGGTCATTTTGAGCCTATTTTCATAAGCCCGCGAGCAGAGGATCTTGGGTAAAGTCAAACATGGCGGCGATATGGGGTAGGCCTACCAGAACATTGTTACATTTCTTCAAAGTTCCTGTTTTTCTGAGAGGAAAAGTTGACAAAATCTATTTTATTTCACATCAGGTTATTATCTACTAAATTATCTAATTTGTCTTATTTTTGGAAATGGCGTCACTGTGACATCATCAAAGCGGTAATGTTGGATAGCTTTACACTTTCTGTTAGTGCATACCCGAGGGTGTATTGTGGTAAATTTCAGTTCATTAGCTCTAGGGGTAATAAAAATATTTGGGCCGAAATTCCCTATCCCCAGCCAGGCCTGGACAGTTATGCATGCCCACCAAGTCACAGGAGTGTCAACTCCACATCTTTCAACCAATACTCTGTACAGGATCCTTTTCAAGGCAACAAGTTCTCTAAAATTCGACTTGAACTGACTCATGAGCAGGAGAAATGCTATGAGCAAGAAACAGGTAGTTGTATCGGACTCACAAAAAGACGTATTGCTTTCGAATCATTGATTTCCGGCATTGGATGCTCACAGAATGTAGGCTAAATTATTTTCCCATGAGTTACAGTTCTTCCTATCTTCTATTAACAACATTTGCCAAGCATGAAGCCTGAGCTGATAAAATGTCTAAAGCAGCTTGGACAATCTGATCCACCTAAAACGACTGTAAAATTCTAGATTGTTCTGTCATGACTGTACATTCCCTTAACATGGAAATGTACAAATGGTCATTAAGCGTCACACCTTTCCGAAGAATTATTTCTTCCCCTGCTTTTGTGGTACCTTAGGTTGAGGTTTCCTGAAGAGAGACCTTTAATTCCTCTTGACGGGGTCAAGGATTCAGCGGGGGTCATCTTCGTTTGCTCTCTAGACTGATACTGCTTCTTGTCAGTGTCCTTCCAGATGCACAATGTCACAACCACTGATTCGTCAAGATAATTGCGACTGTGAAGTGCTACCTGATCTGGGAATAGTCCGAGAACGGATTGTGCATATTCCTGAATTAGGTGTAGAGAGGCTAATAAGCTGGACTTGCTTTATTGACAGCCCTGATCCCTAGACCATTAAGCGCCGGAAATCAACGATCCAAAAGCATTAGATTTTTTTGGCAAATCTATACAAGCACCTGACGTGGTCAGGTATCCACCTTGGGTTATTCATGTTATTCAAGGCAAAGAAAAAAAGAGTTATTGGTCTGTGTGTCTAGACGAAGATGAGAATGAAGTTTCGTATCTCAGGACAAGGGGGGGGGGGGGATTTGGCTTAATGTCACACTCAAGTTTGTTTCACTCATATGGTGACAGTCAGTTTGGTTTGTAGAGGAAGCCGGAGTACCTGGAGAGAACAACCACCCGTCGGCAAGTAACTGACAAACTTTCACAGATAGACCAACTGAGCTCGAACCAGTGCCGGTACAGCAGTTTGAGGCTGGCGGTCACCAGCGAAGCGCCTTTGACCACTCGGCCAGCGAGACCCCTCAGGATAAGGTACATGGCGACAGGACTCTTCTTCTGCATTTCGATGTGCAAAGCTGCTGCAGAGTCTTCGTCTTTGGGGTTCTCGTAGAGCATGAAAACTTTTCTTCCAAGGCTGTGGAGGATCAAGAGAGAGATTTGGTTGGCATGTTTAAATAGTCATTTTGAGATTACCTCCATCTGGTCTGATGGATTATGGTACATTAAAAATCCCAAAGCACTGGAAACTATCTGACTTGATAGCTAATCTTATTTGGATCATTTTTAGCCTTTGGCTATACACATGTTTGTGCAAAATATCCTGATTAAATAATATCATCGTCCACTAATCACTGCTTGCACACTTGCGGTATCCCTACCGTTAATGAGTATGCAGACACCGTGTATCCGTCACCCGGATAATCGACTGCAGAATGCCACAACGTTGAATGTATCAAGCGTGTGTCTTCTTCGATGATGTTGTTCCTGTTGATAATTTTTTTGAGATTAAAATTATTTCACACATTTCATATACCATGATGACAATGGATATCATAAAAATAAGTTCTATGTGACATACGCCGATCTTCATACTTCTCTACCATTTCCCTATCTATACTATGAAGTGATGCAACCAACATGCTGAAGAATTCGTCATGAATTCCGGTATGGGAGACCGCGATAATGCATGCCGCGATCTGACTGGTTTCCAGGACATGAGAATATACAGAGCGTTCCTGGGGAGATCACGTATGAGACGCCGCGATGACAAATCCAATATGTCGGCTGGGGCCTTTGATGACGCATTTCAGCATATGTGGAGTCAGTAGTATATAAAGGACGGCAGGAGTCCTATTGACCTACTTTTTTGTTCCCCCCGGGTAAAATTTTTGCGGAGGAAATTGCGGAGGGGTTTCCCAGGGATTCCCCAGTGGGGGTTTCCCATGACGATCACGTGATCAAGGCATGTCTAGACTTGTTCTGGGTTGTACAGTTCTGCCATGCGGAGGATGGGTACTAGTATTTCGCTGACGTCCTAGTAATAAACATAATCTATAGGTGTTGTACCATGTTAATAGGATCAGTCTAGCATCTGTACCACCCCAGGGTCGAGTGTTTATTGTCCCGTGTATCACCGCAGAAAATCAACAAACAAAATGGCGGCTCCAGGATGGTGTGGGGACGCCCTTTCCACATCACGGCGTCGATCCTAACCATAGCGCCATCTACACACACTGACGCAAGGGAGACAACTCGTGTGGACCAAGGGTATGGAAATAGCCGTGTTGGAGCTAGGGAAGCCACTAATGGACCAATGGGGTCGAGTGAGGTATCAAAGTGAAGCTTATGTGAAGGGGCATCTGATGGGCTGGGTGTGGGGTTGGAATAGCATCATTCTGCGCATGCGCGGTGGCCCAAGGGTATGGAAATAGACGTTTTGGGATGTAGGGGAGCCACTAATGGTCCAATGGGGTCGAGTGAGGTATCAAAGTGAAGCCTATGTGAGGGGACATCTGATGGGCTGGGTGTGGGGTTGAACTATCGGCATTCTGCGCATGCGCGGTGGACCAAGGGTATGCAAATAGACGTTTTGGCATCTAGGGGAGTCCCTAATGGTCCAATGGGGGCATATGAGGTATCAATGTGAAGCTTATGTGAAGGGGCATCTGATGGGCTGGGTGTGGGGTTGAAATATCGGCATTCTGCGCATGCGCGTGGCCCAAGGGTATGAAAATAGACGTTTTGGAGCTAGGGGAGTCCCTAATGGTCCAATGGGGGCATATGAGGTATCAATGTGAAGCTTATGTGAAGGGGCATCTGATGGACTGGGTGTGGGGTTGAAATATCGGCATTCTGCGCATGCGCGGTGGCCCAAGGGTATGCAAATAGACGTTTTGGTATCTAGGGGAGCCAATAATGGGCCGATGGAGTTGTATGAGGTATCAAAGTGAAGCCTAGGTGAAGGGGTATTTGATGGCTGGGTGGGTGCATGTAAAATTTTTCCTGAAAGAAAAAAATACGGAACACGGACTTTATCTTAAATTACGTGAAAATGCCTATATGGGGTATCGGGGGTATATAGGTCGCCGGACTTAACGGGGCTTGTCTATCAATAGAGTTATCTCCCCCTAGTTCCAGGGTGGGTGTATGTAAAAATTTTCCTGAAAAAATACGGAACACGGACTTTATCCTAAATTACGGGAAAATGCCTATATGGGGTATGGGGGGTATAGGGCCATCCTGGGAAACCTACTTCTCGACATTTGCGGTATAGGTTGTGGGGTCTCGTTTTCTTAGTCTCGTCATTTAGAACATGATAGGAAGTGTCCCGCAGCGAATCGGTGAAATTTTTGAAAAAGTACGATATAGCCCCATATAGTCCCATATTGGCTATATGGGGTATAGGACCATCCTGGGAAACCTTCTTCTATACATTTGCGGTAGGGTTGTGGGGTCTCGTTTTACTCGTCTCGTCATTTAGAACATGATAGGAAGTGTCCCGGAGCGAATCGGTGAAATTTTTGAAAAAAGTACGATATAGCCCCATATAGTCCCATACTGGGGGTATAGGATCAATGTTTGTCCCCCTGGGAAACCTACTTCTATACATTTGCGGTAGGGTTGTTTGGATTTGTTTTTCACGTCTCGTCATGTAGAACACGATAGGAAGTGTCCCGGAGCGAATCGGTGAAATTTTTGAAAAAAGTCACCGAGGCCTGGGTAGGCCCATAGGCCTATACTGCACGGCTATGGGTGTATAGGCCCATACGGGGTGGACATGTTGGAGTCTAGGTGAGTCCCTAATGGTCCAATGGGGTCGAGTGAGGTCTTATTTTGAAGCTCTCGTGGAGGAGCACTTGACTGCACTAATGCTTCGTCCGTGTTCAATAGTCTGCGCATGCGCAGCCTGGCCCGTAGTATAGAAAGTAGGCATTTTGGGGGGTATGTGGGTGTGTGTTTGGGTTAGAGATGGGCTATTCACGGTTCGAATGGGTCGTGTGAGGTATCAATGTGAAGCTTGTGTGGGGTAGAGTCAGAACGGCGTGTTTTTAAATGCATGTCGCGTCAATCTGCGCATGCGCAGTCTGGCCGTAGTAGAGAAATCAGGCATTTTGGGGGGTATGTGGGTGTGTGTTTGGGGTAGAGATGGACCGCTATGGGTCCGAATAGGTCGTGGAAGGTGTCAAAGTGAAGCTTGTGTGGGTTAGAGTCAGAATGGTGTGTTTTTAAGTGCAAGTCGCGTTAATCTGCGCATGCGCAGTTGGTTGTAGTAAGTAAAGTGACCATTTTGGGGCAGTACATGAAGGTATTTGGGGTAGAGAGGGACCATCCTTGGTCCGAATGCGTCCTGGGAGGTGTCATTTCGTAGCTCTCGGGGTGTAGACCCCGATTTAAGGTATGTTCGCGTCATCTGTGACGTCATTAATGACGTCATCAGTACGAGTAGTAGCGAAAGTGTGCATTTTAGGGCTATGTGGGTGTATGTTTGGGGTAGAGAGGGACCATCCTTGGTCCGAATGCGTCGTGGGAGGTGTCATCTTGTAGCTCTCGGGGTGTAGACCCCGATTTAAGGGATGTTCGCATCATCTGTGACGTCATCGGTCACGTCATCAGTACGAGTAGTAGCGAAAGTGGACATTTTGGGGCTATGTGGGTGTATGTTTGGGTAGGGAGGGACCATCCTTGGTCCGAATGCGTCGTGGGAGGTGTCATTTTGTAGCGCTTAGGGTGTAGATCCCGAGTTGAGGGATGTCCGCGTCATCTGTGACGTCATCAGTGACGTCATCATTACGAGTAGTAGCGAAAGTGGGCATTTTGGGGCAGTGAAGAATGGATTAGTAGTATGAAAGCGCATGTCGAGCCCCATTGACCTTGCGGCGCATTGCGCAATGAGTATGCATGTGTGTGTGTATGCGTCTGTGTGTGTGTGTGTGTGTATGCGTGTGTGTGTGTGTGTACGCGCGTGTGTGTGTGTATACGTCTATATGCGTGTGTTTATGCGTGTGTGTGTGTGTGTGTGTGTGTGTGCGTCTCATGCGTGTGTGTGTGTGTGTGTGTGTATGCGTCTGTGTGTCTGTGTGCGTGTGTGCATGCGCCGAGTTCTAAGAGCCCCGGAGAGAGAACAACAACAACAAGGATGACACATGAGAGAACAACAAGAAGTTTTTGTCATATAGTTTATTATCCCCAAATTTTACATCATACCCAGGCTGGGGGAGCCGCCCTGGGTATGTTTAGTATGTTCGCATTCGAAATATCAAACACCGTGTTTTATTATTCAACACATCGTCACATCAGGCACAAGTGTTTACTGAGCTCAAGTCAACGATCAGCATGTAGACATAGAGAGTATGTACGGCATGTTGTGGTATTCATCAGTGCATGGGTGACGCATTCACCCGATGGAGGTGGTTGGTCGTCTTGGTAAGGAAAAACGTAACATTGGTTACCCTCTTTACCACCCATTGCGTGTTGGGGCGTTGACGATGTGCCCATCTCACGGCATCCAATTGTTCCACTTGGGCCAGCATCATCTCTAGCGACGCCCGGTGAATGATGGTAAACGGCAGGTCAAACACAAGGTTGTTGGCACTGGGGTAATAATACCGTAACTGGTCCGTCCTTTTGTGACGTAAGATGTACCCGAAAGCGACATTCAATTTGAAGGCCGTAGTTTGATCTTCGAAGATGGCTTCCACGTAGCTGCGTAAACGGGTGAGTTTGGTCAGTGGGAAATTGTAGATATCTTAAATAGGGTGATGACGGTGGAAGCAGTACCGTGTCATGGACCAATGGCCCCGATCGTCGTCACTCACTGGATGGTTGTCCTGTAAGAGATCGCTGGGAACATTTATGGGCTCGACCATAAAATGTTCGTTGTTGTCAGGCGAATGACTGGGAGCAGTAATGCTGGGGTCCGGCTGGATATCCAGGCTCTTCTGAACTGTGGGTATTGACAGACTCTCCGTCATCGCATCACCAGTGGCATTCGTCTCCCCGGGCTTATCTTCACTGGGTCGGACCTTCCACGGCTCCTCTTCAGTAGAAGGTTGTCGCTCATACCGTGGTGATGAACTATGAATCAAACGTTGGTGTCGCAGCAACTGACTGGGTCGTTTGAAAAGCCGACCACAATCCTCGCATGGACGCTTGGGTGGCCCATGAATTGAACGTTCATGGCGCAGTAAAACATCCTCCCGATTGAACGACCGTGCGCAGGTTGTACATGTATACCGAGCATCGTTGTGGGTGGAGGCCTCGTGACGTCGTAAATTATCTAGACGAGTAAACTGCTTCTGGCAAGTTGTGCAAGTGAACATCTTGGTGGTTGACAGAGTGTCTGATGAAACGGCAAGGCCGTTTCCCTTTTATAGCACGCTAGCTGGTGATCTATTTTTAGCACACTCAGTTCAACTGCCTACCGGATGTAGGCGCACACGTCAGCGACAAGATCCCGGATGTACAAGAACCCGAATGTACCCGGATGTAAAAGTCCCCGGATGTAAAAGTGCCCGGATGTTCAATTCACTTCACAAAATTTCCTCTCTCCTCATGCAAAGATCACATCCGGCCAAGGATACACCTTCAAGGCAGGTCAGGCATAGCTGGCGATGGTAGCGGAGATCTCCAGGCTCTCCCCTGGTTGAGCTATAACCCACACTGAAGAAATCATCTATCATTTCCATAGTTATGGGCGGGTATGTTTCGGTAACTCGTTTGGGGAGTCGAGCGGGAACCGACACCTTTTCGTCAATCTTCAACGATTGCTCGTCTGCCTTGGAATTGGCTGGCTTTTCCATTTGATTGGGTCTGGTTGGTGTAGAGATGGACCATCCGCGTTGCGAATGCGTCATGGGAGGTGTCATGCTGTAGCTCTCGGAGTATAGACCCAAATTTGAGAGATATTTACAGCATCTGTGACGTCATTGGTGACGTCATCAGTACGAGTAGAAGCGAAAGTGGGCATTTTTTAGCAGTGAAGGATGTTATTTGGTGTAGAGATGGACCATCCGCGGTCCAAATGGACCGTGTGAGGTGTCATCTTGTAGCAACGCCCATCAACACCATTCTTAATGCTTCAACTCCCTGGTGAAATAGCTCAGAAGCTCTGATATTTCATGGAATTGTCACTAATTCTTCGAAATGCAGTGACGCCCGTCGACGCCCGTCGTTACACCTTAACACTCTAACATAGCGCCATGATATAGACCGGAGAGAGAACAACAACAGCAACAACAACAAGGATGACACATGAGAGAACAACAACAACAAGAAAATCTTTTTCATATAGTTTATTCTCCCCAATGTTACATCATACCCACGCTGGGGGAGCCGCGTTGGGTATATTTACAATTCAAGAAGATTCTTGTCCAATCAGAGGCCACCATTTGCATCTGTCATATTCGTTCCTGTCCGTTAGATGTATTCTCGGCTACTCTTGTCCAATCAGAAGTCGCCATTTCAGAAAGTTCCATCTTCGGCCATGTTCGCTCTGAACCGTTTTGTTCTAATCGTCATCGGGCAGGTCAGGATACCGTTGAGGAAACATATCCTCAGATAGTTGTTTGCGCATTCTGAGTATCTATCAGGGCATGGGTGAATACTTTCATCCGATGGGGGTGGTGGGTCAGTTTAACCACGAAGAACGTAACATTGGTGACCCTCTCCACTATCCACTTGGTGTTGGGACGCTGTTCATAGGCCCATTCCAAGGGATCCACAGTGTCCAGTTGGGCCAGCATCGTCTCTAGCGACGCCCGATTGGTGATTGTGAAAGGATGGTCGTACACTGGGTTGATGGCACTGGAATAGAAATAGCACAATTCACGCGTCATCTTATGGCATAAGATGTACCCAAATGCTACATTTAATGTGAAGGACGTAGGTTGGTCATTGAAGATGGCTTCCACGTAGCTGCGTAGACGGGCGAGGTCGGTCAGTCGGAAATTGTAGAAGTCCAATATAGGGCGATGACGGTGGAAGCAGTGTCGGATCATGCACCAATGGCGTCGATACATCTCACTCACTGGATGATCTTCGGGTAAGAGATCGCTGGGAACATCCACCGCATCTTGCAGAAAATGTTCGTTGTTGTCCGGCGTATGACTGGAAACAGTAATGCTAGGGACCGGCTGGATATCTAGGCTCTTCTGAGCTGTGGGTATAGGCGGGCTCTCCGTGATCGCATCACCAGTGGCATTCTTCTCCCCGGGTTCATCTTCAGTGGATCTGTCCCTCCTGGGTGCCTCTTCAGTGGAAAGTTGTCCCTCATGCCGTGGTGACGGACCATGAATCAAACGCTCATGCCGTTTTAACTGACTGGGTCGTCTGAAGAGTTCACCGCATTCTTCGCATGGGCCACCCAAGCGTCCATGCGAAGAATGCGGTGAACTAGAGACGATGCTGGCCCAACTGGACACTGTGGATCCCTTGGAATGGGCCTATGAACAGCGTCCCAACACCAAGTGGATAGTGGAGAGGGTCACCAATGTTACGTTCTTCGTGGTTAAACTGACCCACCACCCCCATCGGATGAAAGTATTCACCCATGCCCTGATAGATACTCAGAATGCGCAAACAACTATCTGAGGATATGTTTCCTCAACGGTATCCTGGCCTGCCCGATGACGATTAGAACAAAACGGTTCAGAGCGAACATGGCCGAAGATGGAACTTTCTGAAATGGCGACTTCTGATTGGACAAGAGTAGCCGAGAATACATCTAACGGACAGGACACACACACGCGCGTACACACACACACACACACGTACGCACACATGCACACAGACACACACGCACATACACACACACACATACACACACACGTACACACACCAACACATGCACACAGACACACAGACGCATAAACACACACACATGCACGCACACACACACACACACACAGACGCATACGCACACACACACACACAGATGCATACACACACACATGCATACTCATTGCGCAATGCGCCGCAAGGTCAATGGGGCTCGACATGCGCTTTCATACTACTAATCCATTCTTCACTGCCCCAAAATGCCCACTTTCGCTACTACTCGTAATGATGACGTCACTGATGACGTCACAGATGACGCGGACATCCCTCAACTCGGGATCTACACCCTAAGCGCTACAAAATGACACCTCCCACGACGCATTCGGACCAAGGATGGTCCCTCCCTACCCAAACATACACCCACATAGCCCCAAAATGTCCACTTTCGCTAGTACTCGTACTGATGACGTGACCGATGACGTCACAGATGATGCGAACATCCCTTAAATCGGGGTCTACACCCACGCGTGTGCGTGGGCTTGCCCGTGTGTGTGTACGCGTGTGCGGGTACGTGTGTGTATGTGTGTGCGTGTGCCTGCATGTGCGTGTGTGTGTGTGTGTGTGTGGGCTTGTGTGTGTGTGTATGGGTGTGTGTGCTTGCGAGAGTGTGTATGCGTGTGTGTATGCGTGCGTGGATGCGTGCGTGGATGCGTGCGTGTGTGTGTGTGTGTATACGCGTGTGCGTGTATGCGTCTGTGTGTATGTGTGTGCGTGTGCCTGCATGTGCGTGTGTGTGTATGAGTGTATGTGTGTATGCGTGATGTGGCGGTGATTTCGAGCTTGGTAGGATTCTAGATTAACATGGGAAGGATGGACAGTTCCATTTGGACCAACCAGCGGTCGAGAAAAAGAACCAATCAGCGGTCGAACAATCAGCCAATCGATAAGCACCGGGTTTTTCCATGCCTCATGGACTTGGGGTCCCCGCGGTAGGCTTTCGACGCGGTCCGCGCGTGCATCCGGGGATGTGTGTGTGCGGGTGTGCCTGTGTGTATGCGTGTGTATGCGTGTTTGTACGGATGTGTATGCATGTGTGTGTGTATGCGTCTATGCGTGTGTCTCCGTATGCAGGCGCACGCTCCTGTGGTGCACCATGTACCCTAGGATGTTCACGAATGTTCCACCAACCCGGCCTTCTATCAGGCCCAGGTCAGAAGCTCTCATGTCCTGCATGTGAATAGCCAGTCATATTGTGTCTGTGTGTCTGTGTGTATGTGTGTGTATGTGTCTGTGTGTATGGGTGTGTGCATGCACGTGTGTGTATGCGTCTGTGTGTGCTTGCGAGACTGTGTATGCGTGTGTGTATGCGTGCGTGCGTGTGTATGTGTATGCTTGCGTGTGTGTACGCGTATGCGTGTATGCGTCTGTGTGTATGTGTGTGTGCGTGCATGTGCCTGTGTGTGTATGCGTGTATGTGTGTATGCGTGATGTGGCGGTGATTACGAGCTTGGTAGGATTCTAGATTAACCTGGGAAGGATGGGCAGTTCCATTTGGACCAGTCAGCGGTCGAGAAAAAGAACCAATCAGCGGTCGAACAATCAGCCAATCGGACTGATGAGGGACACATGTTCATTCTTATATGTACAGACACCACCACCAACACCACCACCACACACTACCACCACACACACACACACCACCACCACCACATTCCACCACCACCACCACCACCACCACCACCGCCACCACCGGGCGTTGACGGGCGTCAACGCCCGGTGGTGGTGGTGGTGGGAGCTCCCGTGTAGCAGAGCTCTTGGAGCTCAAAGCCTGTGGAGCTCAGAGCTCGGAAGTGACATTTGCATATGACCTCTGAGGTCACTTCCGCTTCCGTTCACGTGACCGGAACTGACCTTAGACCCCGGCGCGCGCTAACAATACCGGATAAAAATTGCGCGCAGGGGTCAAAGGTCAGTTCCGGTCACGTGAACGAAAGCGGAAGTGACCTCGCAGAGGTCTTATGCAAATGTCACTTCCGAGCTCTGAGCTCCACACGCTTTGATCTCCAAGAGTTCCGATCCAAGAGCTCTGCCACACGGGAGCTCCCACCACCACCACCACCGGGCGTTGACGCCCGTCAACGCCCGGTGGTGGTGGTGGTGGTGGTCGAATGTGGTGGTGGTGTGTGTGTGTGTGTGGTGGTAGTGTGTGATGGTGTTGGTAGCGGTGTCTGTACATATACGAATGAACATATGTCCCTCATCAGTCCGATTGGCTGATTGTTCGACCGCTGATTCGTTCTTTTTCTCGACCGCTGATTGGTCCAAATGGAACTGCCCATCCTTCCCAGATTAATCTAGAATCCTACCAAGCTCGTAATCACCGCCACATCACGCATACACACATACACGCATACACACACAGGCACATGCACGCACACACACATACACACAGACGCATACACGCATACGCGCACACACACGCAAGCATACACATACACACGCACGCACGCACGCACACACACACGCATACACACTCTCGCAAGCACACACAGACGCATACACACACATGCATGCACATACGCACACACACACACACACGTACACACACATACACGCACACGCACACACACACACATACATACACACACATACACGCACACACACACACACGCACATACACGCACAAGCGTACACACACGCAAGCCCACACACACATACACACATGCGTACACACACGCAAGCACACACACACACACACACACACACACACGCAGCCCTTATAAAAAAGTACCATGGTTTTACCATGGTTTTCATGGTAATACCATGGTTTTACCATGGTTTTCATGGTAATACCATGGTATTACCATGGTAATACCATGGTACAGATGTACCATGGTGCAATGTACCATGGTTTTCATGGTAATACCATGGTACAGTTTGCACCATGGTTCAATGTACCATGGTTTTCATGGTAATACCATCGTAATACCATGGTACAGTTTGCACTATGGTTCAATGTACCATGGTTTTCATGGTAATACCATGGTACAGTTTGCACCATGGTTCAATGTACCATGGTTTTCATGGTAATACCATGGTAATACCATGGTACAGTTTGCACTATGGTTCAATGTACCATGATTTTCATGGTAATACCATGGTAATAACATGGTACAGATTGCACTATGGTTCAATGTACCATGGTTTTCATGGTAATACCATGGTTCAGTGTACCATGGTTTACTCTGTTCAACTATGGTAGCATCCTGGTAATACCATGGTACAGATGTACCATGGTTCAATGTACCATGGTTAAACTTTGATCCACTATGGTAATACCATATTAATTACCTTGGTGCACAATGCATTGGCTTAACATACCATGGTTAACCATTCTGAACAATATTAATACCACGGTACATAACAAAAACCATGGTACTGTATAACATATTTAACCAAAATATTATTTCCTTGATTTTTTTGGCGTACTGTTGTTAGTGAAAAAAACAAACAAAACATGGGAAGGCTTTCAATTTACGAGAAATAAATGCATGAATGCAAAGTTATGCCTGTGAATAAAGTTGAATATCTGACAGAAAGGCTTAGAATTAAACGGTATATTTAAACAAATGATGTTTACAAAATATACTGATTGCGTTTACCTCTGGCGAATAACATCACGTGGTACGAGGCGGAAAAGAAATGTATCGATATTGGGTACTCTGAATGCTTGTCCTGGAACAAAAGACATTCTTATTTTCTTGGCTTGAATCAGTGGGACTTACAACATGTTTAATTGTAATCTCTGCATTAAGGATTATAAACAATTAAGGGAAGAGTTTCCCCGTAGTTCCCGGAAATAGGAATTAACATCTTCAACTCCGCAAAATTTGACCCTGCAGAGCTACGGCACAGGCCTTGCTTCGATGAAAAGCCACCCCACGAATAGGGAAATGTGACGCAAACTGAAACGTTTTCTAAACTTTAATACAGGAGAAATTTTATCAAAACTATTTGTCAGTTCATTAGTTGCCGAATAAATCCTACGTCGGATTTCGACTTCTCAGACAACAACAACAAGACGTACAGTCAGGCTGACAAAAAAAAGTGACATCGTGGCCGGGAATTTTTTTATGTCTTATTTTTCCGAACAGGCTGTTTATCCACTGAATATGTCCTCTAATATTCCGACATTCAACTCTAACAAAGATTCGAATGAAATTCCCTCTTTTAATAGTCAGGCTATTGTTGCTATACTTCGTTGATTTCCGTTGTTTTCCCGAATGGTCGATCGATTCCGATCGTTTTTGTGAGATCGAAAACGAGGCTACGACAAACATGGCGGTGAAAAAGTAAATTTCTGTTTGGTCTGTTTTGTCGCGAGTTCTTCGACCTGTAATGGGACAAGTTACCCGACCATGCAGTCCTCTTGTAAAACGACAGAATGGATTACTGTTCGTGATAAAGTTGAGTGAGATTCTAGCATTAATTTAGGGTTCCTAAATCAACAGTAAAAGGAAGTGCCCCACGCCGTCACTGAGACCAGTCCTTCACACAGATTAATGTGGAAGTTAGATCAACATGATCAAGGCATCACTGTGACTGGAGCGCTCTATGGCACAGCGAGGAGCACGGCAGCGAGCGATTATCCTGGCTACCCAAGCCATTGTTTAGCAGGGTACATTCGTCCCATTTGCACTCT